>JAZHYW010016020.1:0-15837 GCA_037355805.1 Ixodes ricinus | reverse complement strand
GTAACTCTTCATGGTTATGGTGCGTGCAATATTTCGATAATGGTTCTGCAAGAAGATGTAAGAAATGGAATGTGCCACTTGATTTCTGTTTTGCTCAAGCGGAGTCTGACCAGTTCGACGGCAGATTCCTGGCATTCGGCGCCTGGCGTATGGATTATGTCAATCGTTCTGTTGGTCGCGCATGCTTTTTATATCTTCTATATCTTTATGTGTCTTCCACCGTGGTGTTGCAAGACCGCGATAGAAATATTATGTGCACCATGTTTCCAGTCACCGAGAGTTACTCTCGAAGCACTCATTAATATTGCTTCTCGCAACCACCGCCAGGGTATTATGCGCATCTTCTGATTGGCCACATTTGCATTTGTGAAACGCTCAGGAACACGCCCAGCCCACCTTCGGCCAATGATGCTTCCTCATTTACCTCGTACACATCCCAATGAATGTTTGAACTTTCTCTATATACGTCTCTGAAGCAGAGGAAACATGAGCGACAAAAAGGAGCGCCGCGTGACAGTTTTCCCAGCAACTTGCGCGGCTGCTGTGATGTGGAGGCATGGCTTTACGTCGCAGTGTTCACGCAAGTTGCCACAGAAACTGTAGCGCAGCGCCCGTTTTAATTACTCATCGGTCCCCGCTTAATAGTGCATAATAGACAACTTTTTGCTGGTTGAACAATCTTATTTTGTTTAGAGGTGTCATGTGCTGTCTAAACAGTCCCCGATAAACAACATTTTTAAGGGTTGAATTAACTTGTGTAATAAATTTCACCAATGTTTCATGAGGGGCATACCTGCTTATGATTAGTATGCCTGTGTAGACAAAATTATCGAATATCTGTATTGTGTGTGTTAGCCATTCATATAGCAAATTATAATTTTTCTTGGAACATATTTAGATGAACTTCTGATAATTCAAGCTTTTGACAATTCATGCAAAACCTGTGGCCTAATGGGGTTAGGATTAATGAGAGTACTGTACGTCACTCCACTGGCAGTGCATTAAAAGCAAAATAGTACGGCAATGTATTTGCTCTAGTCTCATGCACTCGCACAAACTTGTTCAACGAAGTCAAACTAGCATTAAAGTGAATGTGAAGCACTTTTTATGAAATCTGAGGTAAGAGCGGCCTTCCATAGCATTTTGTCCCATGAATTCAGTAACTGCACAAAACTTGGGCGAATGTCAACGTCAACTGCATTTATTTTGAATAATAATTGCAGCGACTGCAGCAGGGCTCGTAGTGAGTCTCTCCTCAACCTTTAGTTTTTCCAAAGCGTCGTGACGTCATTGTTGGCATCCCCAAGTCAGCCTATTGGTGAGCAAGGGTTATCGGACCTTGCCGATGACGTCAGTTTTTCTATTTTTTATCTCCGTAGTCGCGCTCTGTTTCGTTCGGCAGGGCTACGCCGAAATTTTAATTCACGATTGCGACGCTACTACTAACAAGATTAAAAGAGAACTTAGGTCACCATTTTAAAGGTGCCCGCAATAATTTTTGTTTTATTTCAATGAATTATTTTTGTTTTTGTTAAACCAGGTGTTTACGAAATACGTAATTCACCTGAAATATTATACCCGTGTTCACCTGAAGAATCGTAGTAAAACAAGATTTCCTACACTGGTGTCAAATTAGAACTATGAGAGCGAAGTTGTTTCGTTAAGAGGTGCTCACCTGTTAAGTTATGCATCTGTGGAATTAGGCATTGGCTAGCAATGGCTTATTGCTCCCAGTTCTGAAGAGTTGGCTCTGTAAAAGCAAGTAATGTTCACCTTCAAGCGCATATTTTGTGCAGTTGGAACAGAAAATATATTGTTAATAATTAGCAATCGTTCTGATGTGCAAACTTTACTATTCAAGGCTGCTAGGAGCAGTTTACTACGCTAGTGCTCAATCAAAACAATTAGAGAAAAGTTGTTTCTTTAAAGTAAAAACATTATTAAAAATCGGAAGTGACTTTTACCTTCTAGGTGCTATAACGCATGAAATGCAGTATTTAAAAGCTTTTTTGTTTATTTTATTTTAAACTGAATATGTGTACAGTCCACATGACGCCAGATCATGTGACATCAATTTTTCTGCCAACTTTAGAGAGGAAACTAAATTGCTGCATAGGTCACGTGACGTGTATTTTTACGCTAAATTTATTGGAGAGCTTCAAATTGTCTGTAGGTGTCGTAGCATCAATTTGTCCTGATAAATTTAGAGAGAAAATTGAACTTGTGTAGAGGTCACGCAACAACAATGTCCCCGCTAAATTTAGCGGCAAATGAACAAACGGATGGAGAATATTTTGGAATCGGAAGTTAACGTTAAAAAGCACTTCACGTTTTAAAAAAAGTCTGCTCACCTTATGTGCATTATATAAAACAGGCTTTCACTCGAAATGAAATATTGCAATGAATTATTGCCCCACGACTGAAGTGATGTCAGTAATTCTTCCTGCACAAACAATTCAAGTGTAAGAACACAAGCCGCAGTGGCGTGCCAACTTATTCTTGAGTGAGGGGCACACCAGACACCCTCTCTACCCCCCCCCCCCTCCACACACATACAGGCCCGGGGGCGGTGCCATTAGTATCCTTTGGGCTCCGCCGGCCAATGTTTGCCCTGACCAAGTGGTGCCTGTTTCAGGGGGGGGGGGCAGAACACATTCATTGCCCCCCCTCGCCCCTCTGTAAACTCTGGGGGCAAGCACCCTCCTGCTTTCCCCTGCCACTCTCTCCCCCCCCCCCCCCCCGGGGCAGGTACGCCAAAGACAAGCACCCAACTATTTTCTTGTCATTCTCCATCCCCTACTTTTCTCTGCATTTAATTTATTTCAATACTTGGCAAATCCTAAAGATTTCGAACTGCTTATCCTACGTCTTTCTGTCTTTTAGAGCCCGGTTCTTGTTGCAGAAACGTGGCTGAGTGGGTAACCCGGAGCATTCATTGTTCGTCGAGACACTTTTTCTTTCACCCCATCCTGTTCTTGAAAGCAGAAACTCTCTCTCTTGACCACAGTCGTTAAGGACTTTTCATGTCTTCACTTTGAGCATGGAATAAACATATGCCTGCAATCTGCAATGTCTGATCTCCAGAAAGTTTCTGTTGTACCAAGGCTCGTACCATTCCATTGTCAAAGGAGCAGGCATTGTTTATAAACAGCTTATTTCTATTACATTGTTTCAGAGAACAATTGTTCTTTCCTTATTAGTGTCAATCGATTATATTGGGATATTTTTCAAATAATTGGCAGATTCACACGATGGATCGAATTGCAACTTTCATCCGTGGACCGTTTGTAACGTTATTATCATATCGGCTATTCCTACGATTTGCTCCTTGTCAGTGGACGCCCAGACTGTAAGGGCAGAGTGCCTTTTCACACGCAGATTCTTGGCGGGTGAGTGACAATAAAAGCGTTTACGGCTGAGTACCAACAGCACGGCAATGTTTTTGTTTTGTGAATGGGCCAAATAAAGATAGTGCACCACTGTGTTTGTTCATTCGCTACTTCATTTGTCGGAGCCATTCTTAGTTTCCACTCGTGAAAAAAGCTGCAAGAGCTTTGCCGAGCTGACGCGCCGCAGGTTCTGGTACTCCTCCGGGTCGGTGTTAAGAAGCGTCTTTCAAACCTTGCCTAGCACGCTGCAATATTTCCTGCACGTCCACCCAGTTTTCCATCCAGCAAAGACATTTATTATGGCTGTAGTGTGCTGACAAGTGGTGCACAAGCAAGCAGTGCGCAAAGGCATTTTCAAATGCCTCTCCGCGACCCTAGGACTTTATCGATCCGACGCTGAAGCCTCCTGGAGCAGGCCCATACTTGTGTCATGTAGTTAGTAAAGCTAGTGGCGCTCCACGCTAAGCATGTCACGATGCTTTTTCTGGCTCGGTAAGTAACAGTGGGACACAACGATTCCTTTTCATGATGGCACCGTCATCGTAGTCGCCAACATCACGTCTGACCTAGGAAAACGGCGCCACAGTGCGATGTTGGCGTTTCTTAGATTTGCAGGGCCGGGAATAGGTTCAGTTTTTTCTCGCTGTCATCACCTTGTCTCCTCCGTATGGATGCACTGGGGGACTGACGATCCGTGGATGTCTTGCCACGTGCTCAATCTACCTGTCGGATAACAGGGGGGGGGAAGGGGAGGAGAGGGAAATGGAACGCGGCTCACCGTGGCGGCGGCCATTAGAAAACCGCTTACGTTGCCAGCATAGGTTTTGCTTTTGAAGAAGTTGCTGCCATGTACGGCGGACTGAGCGTTACTTCCTTTTCGTTTAGGAAAGCGAATGTATTGTTGTTTTACATATGTCCGCCTGCATACAAACAATTAAGTTTAATTATATTAATCTTGTTTACCAGGTTTGAAACCTCAAAAACGGGCTTTCGACAACTTATTGCTTCCGTCATTTCGGAGTACACAAGGCACTTATCTCGCTGATCTGCTTTCCGGTTTCGGAGACCGTGAGCCCAGCACAAGCCGTGAACGTTCCAGCTCTTCGCCATGACACTGAGTTGCAGAGAGCAGGGTAAAAATACAACCACACGGAACCCACCGGAGCAAACGCATTGTTATCGCAAATCTTGGCCTGCGATTGCGCCTTTGTAGATCATCTTATCCGCCCCCCCCCTTTTTAATTTTTTTCAATTAGTTTGGGTGCTGCGGTAGTGGCGTCGCGAGAGTCAGCGGCACCCGGGGCGGTAGCCCGCCGCGACCCCCCCCCGTTTTCGCATAGCCCGCCGCCCCCCCCCCCCGCTCTCGTGGCCCGCCGCGACACCCCCTGAGCGCTGCACCCGGGGCGGACCGCCAATCCCCCCGCCCCCCACCCCACCCCCCCTACCCTTTCGTGACGTCACTGTGTTGCAGGCCACCTGCATGGGCCTTCGGCCTATCTGCCGCACCCCCGTCTCTCCTATCGATCAGGTGAATACGGGGGAGAGACGGCGCAAACAACGGGTATAACAAAATCGTCTCGTATTCCGCACACGTCGCAAAAGAACGTTCCCACTCACCTTTGCGAAAAGCGCGAAACACGGGGTCCGTACCGTCCTGACTTCCCAGACTTTCACCTGCTTTTGAGCAGTTTGTACCTGCTATAGTAGGTATGTGTACTGAAATTTGAAACTAGGGGCAATGCAAGAGAGAAGAAAGACAAAGTTGGAAAGGTTGCTCGCTCTCCACAATTTCTTGACTCTCAACTGATTGCACCATATTATATGCACCAACGCCTCTTCCGAAAACAAATAAAAAGCACTATATGTTCACTACGTACAAAATGGTCTCAGTTCATGCGTCGGTGGGCAGGTAGGAAATCTTACCCAAATTTATTTACACCGCAAGACGAGCGCAACAAACTCACACGAGATTTACAGGAAATTTAAATATTGGTGGTGACTTGAGTTTCCCTGAAATTATGTATAACCGGTCGTTTGCAGGACCGAATCATCTACTCGAGCGGGTGCGCGTCGCTGTGCAAAAACGTCGCGGTGGAAACGCAGTCCAACAACGAGAAGCAAAAAAACGGCAGATTTAGGACAACAATCCGGAGTCCATTGTTCAAATAGAACGACCTAATTTTGATGAAAACGCCCGCACCTTTTTACTCACGGCATGCGTCGGGAATTATCCACATTTTGAAACGGAACAAAGAAAGATTTACTTATAAAGACGCTCGCCCCAGCTGGACTGGATCAGCTGACGACGACGGAACTGAATCTGTAAAACTCAACGCCACAACAAGCAATTTGCGTTCCGGGTTAATGTGGCTTTGTACCTCCAAGCAGTGCACCACACACCACGAACGTTTCAGCTCTTTGTCGCATCGCCGCGTTGCACCAAACTGAACGAGATCGCCGCAGTTAACGCAGCGCTGTCGTGAACCTTGACTTGTGGTCGCGCACTCGTGGATCCTGCGACTCCCTTCGCTTTCAAAGCACACACGACGATTATGAATGACACTTTCCGTTTTCCGGGAACATCACAGGGGCACTTCTCCGGTCACGTCCTCGCTACATGTGTTCGCAAACAGCAGAGCTTCTGGCTTCCCGTCGAAGCGAAACAACGTGCGTTGTTGCTGGCTTCCCTGGTTTCAGTCGCAGCAAAACAGCGTGCGTTGTTGCCAGATGTGCTCCGACCATACAAAAACAACGAAAGCAAACCGGCTCTAGCTTCCGGCGTACATCGGCGGTGCGTCGTGGCCAGATTTTCTCCGTCAGCTTTAACCTAAAGTTGACCTACAGATGCAGCAACAGTGGTACCGAGTTTTCTCATGGCGGTCAGCATGGAGTGGAGAGCCGTAAATTCTGAGGAGGTTGCGATGGGAAGCGGTGGAACCCCCCCCCCCCCCTGGTGGATAAGATCGTCCTGTGAATTCGGCCATAAGTGGACTGCGGAGTCTGCAATCACTTAACAGTTTTGTTGACGTTGCCTGCACGTCAAGAAAGTGTGTCTCGTATACAGTTAGATAATCTCGAAGGAAGGAGGAAACTGAATAATAATGTCGGACATTGTTCACCTTAATTTCATAACCGTATTTTTTTCTTCAGTTTTGTATTCTAATTTTGTTTATCGCATGTATGGCCCAGGCCCCATATGCCTACACGATCGATCGCCATCCTTAAAAAAAAAAAAAACGTATACTATAAAAAATGCGAGCGGCCATCTCTGAGCAGCACCGCAAACACCGCTCGGAACAAGCCTGGCACGTCCAAAAAGAGCCAATGGGTCGAGGTTTGGTGCGCGGATAAGCTAGCCTCTATCGTAAACGGTTTAGAGACTGGCTCTAGGTGGACGAGCTAGGCTCGTCCAACACGGTTAAGGTGCACGAGCACCTTCACGTCGTTAAATCTTATGTAGTTGTATATGATTCTAAATTACAAGACTAGGTTACAGAAAGAAACAAGTAAGAGGAAGACGGGAAGTCATATCTTTTTTATGTCTTCTCATTTTTTCCTCAGTCCTGTATTAAAAGGTTCTCACAGTAAAAATGACGATTGTATTTTATCAACCAGTCTCTTTTCTCGCTGTCTTCTGTTTACCACCTCAACCTGCGAAATAGCCCCCGCCCCCCCACCCAAACAGACACACGACCAACAAAATAAATTTTGGATACAAGATGCCATGAACGTACTGTGCATGTCAACCAAGCTGAAGACAAATTTGCGGTCGGAGGGAATAAAGAGTAACAAATATGACAAACATTGCAGTAGAATACTTTTCACTTTTGCACATGTACAGAACCGCTAATTTCTATTAGAAAGGCAGAAAAGCCCAAGGCTATCAGTTTGCTCAGCGACAGCAACTACCAGGAAGGGGATGGGGCGGGGCATGATTGTGAGGGCAGCCAGTTCCTAATGCTTGCGCTTTCCTGAAAGCTTGCAAGTAAGACTTTTAAAGAAAAATAACCCAAACTATTGCAACAAAATATTATTTCATTTCATTTCTTCATCCCAAAAAGGTTGGTATGAGGAACTTTGCCCGGCTCACACGACGCAGATTCTGGTACTCATCTGCGTCTGGAAGCTTACTGTCAAAACGCGTCTACCACTCCGCAATCACTTTGAATCTTCAATCAACGTTCTACCCAGCAAGACCTTTCTTGTGGCTGTGGTGTAGTGAAGGCGTGAGTACAAAGCGAGTGAAGCGCCTCCAAATGTCTCTTAGCGAGCCCAGGACTTCGTCGCCTTCACGCCAAAGCCTCTCGAGCAGGGCCATGCTTGTGTCTCTCTCACGCCTTGGTTTAGTAAAGCTAGTGGCGCTTCGCGCTACGCCTACCATGGTGTTAGGTCTCGCTCTGCACGCAACAGCGGCTCACAGTTCTTGTTCAAAGTATGAAATGTCGATTTATATTTTGGACAACGGCGCCACAGTGTGATTGTGCAATGTTAGAGTTTCAGCGGCACTATGGGGTCGCGAGCGTGTTTGGTTTGTTCTGGCTGTCATTTGCGCGTCTGCTGCTTCGTGGGGATGCGCTTGGGAGACGGACGAACCGCGGACATGATCAATCTGTCTGCTGATCAGTCTGTTGTGTGAATCAGCCATCGGTGAACAGTGCTGTTCATTTTGAACTTGATATAAATTAACTGAGCAACACCATTTTGTAGGACGGCTAACCCCACCTCAAACCCCTGGATATGTTCGCGTTAGTTTTGTTAGTGGTGTCAAAGTGCCAGCGCATGAGGCCCATGCAGCACTTCGGAAGCAAATAGCAGTGTGGCCGCTGAAATGAAAGACACTTGGAAATAAGTGACACGTGTCTCTTGCGTTCACACAATTAAGGCTGAGCCGCATGTACGCGACTTAGCGAGCGACGGCGGCGAGCGACGAAGATGTTATCACTGTTGCTCGTCGCTTTGCTCGGTTTTTGGATTTCTAAGAAACGTTGCTTATTGCCTTGGTCACTTGCTCCTCTCGCTTTTCTGTGGTTTGCCTCGTCCTGCGACTGATTGAGTCGATAGCGAAAAGGGTTGCCATTGCTTGTCTCGTCGTTCGGCTAAATTGCTTAACATTGCGGTTTATACTTTATGGTTGTCGCCCGTTGCGAACAAGTGAAGCATGACATTTTATCAAGGACTTTGCCCTATGCCAACTCTCAGACTGCTGGGAAAACCTTGGGTTCCAGTGAAATATGACCACGTGATTTCTCACTTGGCTTATGAACTGAGGAGGAAAGCTGAGGAGGAAGTAGATATGAAAATCAGTTCATGGTCCCTTCAAAGAAGTTGTTTAAAACACTGTTTTTTTGCTTCTTTTGTCACTACTGCAATGCGCGTTTTGGTTTTTTCTTCCAAACTTCACGATGAAGTACTGCCAGAGGGTTAGTAAATAAGCGCGACATATACCGAATTTTGTTTAAAAAGTCTAGTGCCCCAGTCGAATAAGAAACTCTCTATACTCTTCGGCAAGCAAAATCATATATACAAACCTTACTTCTAAGGCGCATGCCCCGCAATGTTTCGAGTGGTTTCCAAGGGCGAAAATCAAACTTAAATACAACCTCCCACAGGGGAAGTAAATGCGAGCACCAGCACGCTAACGGGTACCTTTAGCAGTCATGGGTTCCGCAAATACACCGCTTGGCTATGTGGTACCAAGCCGACCACCCGATTTGCAAAAATCAAGCGCTTGTCCACCGATCTACGAGATAAAGCTCCGTAATATACTTACCAAGTGCCTCGCTCGGCCCCCTCTCCTGCCTCCGGTGAGAACTTTGCTTCTGAGTGCTCTCCCGCAATTTTAATACGCGCCCAGTGACAGGTCGGTTCCAGGACTTCCTTGGCAAAGCTCGAGGGTCATCAAATGTGGAAAGCACCGTATGTGACAAGGAACCGCACACGTTCGCTTTCACGCTACCTGCACACACAAGAACACATGATAAACGCTACGAAAAGAAAGGACTCAATAAGTAAAACGGATGGGCAAGCACTCACGCAATAGATTCAAATCAACAGCTGGTTCCAAGGGCACGCCGGCACCTAGTGCACTAACTTTTTCCAAGAACGTTCTTCAATGTTTGTTTTTCGAAAGTTCGTAACACGCTTTGTTTTTCTGTTTTGTTACAATGGCTATGGCGATGCGGCGATGCTTGTTGGTTCCAAGTTCCGACCAAGCTCATTTGACGAAACGTGAATGTGCGTGTTTTAGTCGACTGAAATTCAAACTTTCTAATACAGAAACCTGCTTTAACACTTTATATAATTATTTTTAATAAACCATGTTCTACTGCATTGTGTACTAAACTGAAGCTTGGCTTCATTTCATTTTAACATGGCGGCGATCACCAGTCCCGAGTGTCAGCCGTGCTCGACCTACTCGTGCGTAGGTTGTCCTGTTATCCACCTCCTGCGAATACGAATCAGCAACAAGCATGCTGTCTAGACATTATATGCCCGACGGAAGGAATGTCCAGTCTTCTGGAAGCGAGCACCCCACTGTAGTTTCTCGGACGTCGTCGGCACCCACGAACCGAGTCAGCGAGCCTCACGTAGTTTGCTAATGTTGGGAGCATCCTAGCCAGTCCAGCGCTGGCGAGTGGCATGTGACCTGGAGTTTCCACGTATCGCCCCACCCAACTGGAAGCTCCATCATCATCATCATCATCGTAGTACTGAATTGGCTGGCATGGGTAGTCTTGTTTGCTGCGGTTTCTCGGAAGATTGGGAAACAAAGCAAAATGCCTAGCGAACGGCTTTTTTTTGTGAGCGAGCGTGTATTTTTGTGTGCGTGTGCGTGCGTGCCAGCCTACACGTGTGGGAAGGAAGGTGTGAAGGAAGGCGTGTTTCGCTCCTTTCGTATGCGCGTCGGTCTCTAACGTTATTGTGTCTGGTGGTCTGGTGGTCTGTGGTTTGCTGCTCTTCGCTTTCGCTGCCTGAAGCTTCTCAACAATGCCAAAAAGGAAGGTCTAAAGAGCGTGCTGATTCGGTAATGGACCCAACGCTCCCTTTGCTGCTCGACCGACGGGGTTATGGTCTTCTGTCAACTATGTGGAAAGCAGGTAAGAAGACACCCTAAAGCGCGGTCGAAACCAACGCGTTCTTGTGCGCGCGTCGGTCGTGCGCTTCCCAGAAATTGTGCATTTTGTGAGGTTTTTGTTGTTTCCGGTGCGCTTTCTGAGTCACAAGCGTGCGCGTTGGTTAGGACGTATGCGCTTTCGGATGGGCGGAGAGGATCTGCGCCGGACGGCGAAGAAACGCGGAGCCGGAACTGGTGCCGTCCACCGATTGGCCTGGAGAGCATATGGGAGATCAGCGCCCACCACGTCACAGCGCGTTTTCGTGCGCGTTCAGAAAAAGTTGAAATCATCCAACTTTCTTGTGCTCGCCCGGAAGGCGCAAGAAATCAGCGGAACGTTACGAAATACGCAATTTCCGGGAAGCGCACGGCTTACGCGCGCACAAAAACGCGTTGGTTTGGATCGCTTTTTAGATTCCTTCTTTCTGAGAAAAAAGAACTTGATTGAACGACGATTTATTGTATGAAAACAAAACGACGACGTTTCATCGAGTGACGCTGTAACGAACGGCAGCTTCGTTTCCCCAGTTCGACAGCAAGGGGAAACCGGGCCAGTTTAAAAGTCTAGCTCGTGGCCGCCGAAATACAGCCTATTCGCTAAAATAGCATTCGCAAAAACGTTCGTCCTTTCAAATATTTTCAAATCGCTAAAACGTCATTTGCTTATATAATGTGGCCTAAAAAAACACCTGCATCTTTATTAAACAGATGATGTAAATGTATTTAATATTGAAAGCTTTACTCGTCTATTGGTTGGTGAACACTTTCCTGCGGAAAGTCCACAAGCCTCTACAAAACTGTCTCCCCTTCTTCCGCGGCCGTGACAGGCGCATACATTTCTAATACAGGATTTTCCTGAATCCTGGCATGACTTGTCGAAAAACACTTGAAGTAATTTTTGATTCGACGAATACCAGTCAAGCACAATGTTTTTCGGAATATATTAGCCGTAAAAACAAGCACAACCGTTATTGTAGTTGCAGCGTGCTAATTTGGTCGCTGTGTCGTCTCCGTAACGTCACAGTGAAAAAGCGACCTTGTTTCCGTGAGATTAGTATCGCACAAATGAAACTGTGCGCATGGCATTCAAAAACCAAGCAGAAAAAATATTCGAAGTTACTATCATTCATTACTGGACCGTTCGCAAGGTGACTCAGGAAAAAGTTATCTGCGTGATGTCCAGTAGGGGGACCACCAAACGGAGTCACAAACACTTCTTGATATTAAAATATAACTATACTCAGTAACAAGGCAAAATTCACAGTGTCTTTCTATCGGATTACTGGGCTCCAGTACGTGCTTAGTTGCCTCTCGTCATGCTTTGGTTGGGCATGTACAGTTGATACTCAAGCTGGAGCGAGGCAACTAAAATACCCCTGATCTTGCGCGACATTATCGGCATACCGAACCTCGAGAGATGAAGAGCGTTCACTATCTCACGATTTCATCCATAAACAGCACACACCCAGTTTGGGCGCAAGTCGTAGTTCACCCAAAGGCCTGCGTCTGTTACATAAGCGGCAGGTAGTCTCGCAAGAGTTAGCAATGGCAGAGGTGCATGTGGCAGCTGTGTGCTCTGATACTAAACTAAAACCTGAGCAAGCTTGCACAATGAGTAGGCCTTTTTACGATTCTAAAACACGTATATATTTTTAATGTCGGTATTCTTAGAGGTATTAGGAAGATATTGCTTAAAGCCATCCTCGTTCAGGACGGCGCACTACGCTTTTCAACATACCTCAATGTTGCTTTTTTCACAGATTCCACGCCAGAAAAAGCGCCACCCGGCACAACACAAAAAATAGCAGCACATCAAGTCAACGCAGAACGCAATGTTCCCTCAAAGTCTAGACAGGCATTTTTTAGAAAAAACCTCACGGTTGGAAAGAAGAACGCAATTTACGAAACTTAGGCGAAGCCATTGTCGCCGCTAGAATCCCTTGGGTGAAAGTAGAAAACATAGTTTTGAAAACATTCTTACTAATATACTCCAGCCATACCGTACCGTCTGAGTGGACTCTGCACAAGAACTACCTGCGGCCGATGTACGAGGAAACACTAAAGAAAATTAGAGATGAACTGGGGGACTCGTGCATTTGGGTCTTCGTGGACGAAACGACAGATCCAACTGGACGCTTTGTCGCGCACCTCGTAGTTTAGAAGCGTGTAGCTGACGAGGGAACAACGCGTTTTCTTGTGTGCACCAAGATGCTAGAGAGAACAATTGTGAGACCGTGGCGTACTTTGTTAACGCGTCCTTGAAGGTGCTGTACCCTACTGGATTGGAAGACAGCAGGAGGTTGCTACGTTACGCGGATGCGTCGGCTTATATTCACAAAGCTGCTCTCCTCCTGAAGGGTTTCTACCCGCGGATGTTTTACGTCACCTGCCTCGGCCACGGCCTTCACCGAATTTTCGAAGAGCTAAGAAAACACCTCAAGCATGTAAACGGTCTCGTTGCTGCTGTGAAGGCTGTGTTCCTTAAGCCACCGTCTCGTGTTTGTGCATTTAATGAACAGCTACCAGGGGCGCCTCTTCCGTCAGGACCCATCGAGACGCGATGGAGAACGTGGCTTAAAGCTATATAGTATTACAGTACTAACTTTGCTGGTATGAAGATGGTCGTTAACGGGTTTACAGCAGACGAAAGTGTCTCAGTCAGAAAGGCTCAAGACGTCCTGCGTGAGAAAACTCTCAAAGGTAACCTGGCGTATTTGTACTCCAATTTCACGTTTCTGGCGGACAATCAAGAGCTTCAAAAGTGCTGGCGATACTCTGGCTCGGAACATTGGGCTCATTGCGAACGTTCAAGAACGAGTCGACGCCGTCCCCGCAGGCCCCGCTGCTGTACAAGTTCGTGCGAAGCTGCAGTCCGTCTTGAGCAAGAATAGTGCGTTTTATGCACTCAAAGAAGTCTCGAAGGTTCTCAGTGGGGAACACTCCAGGGTGCCAGAGGGGTGGAAGCATTGCGTATTCCTAAGTACAAGTACGCCCCACTCACATCAATTGACGTGGAACGCTCTTTCAGCGTACAAACCGGTTCTAAGCGACAAAAGGCAGAAGTTTGAACACAGGAATCTTGAGATGGTGCTTGTTTTCTATTGTTTTTGTAGCGTGAACTACACTGGCCGAGGTTGAGCAGTTTCGCGTGGCTCGCATAATGAGCCGTGCTTCATGCTGTGCAAGAGCGAGGAGCATTGACGTCACACGGCGCACAGCTGGCGCGCCGGAGACGCCGCCGCCGCGCGGCTCCGCCGCCACCGCGCGCGCCTCGCCGGTCTGCACATTCCAGAGGAGTGACGTCATAGCCGCGGCAGACGCACTGGCGTCGCCGCGTGCCCAGCTGTCCACCTCCGTTGCGCAGTAGCCAAGCCTGGCGCTGCACCGCAGCCGCTTGATAGCGCCTCTCATTTTGTGCGCATAAGCTCACGCTACGTATATCCTGGCCTAGCCGAGCTAAGCCACCATATTTTTGTTTCTAAATTTTCCTATAATTTCTTGTTGAACTATTTACAGTATGGGACAGCTTAGTACCGGTGTGGGAAAGTCGTCATTTGAGCTAGTTGGTATATCACTAAGATTAAACGGCGCGCTAAACTTCGGAGGAAGAGAGAGGACAGTAGAACGAAAGAGCGCTGTATCACTAGGATTAAGCAGCGCACCGACGTTTTGTGCGCTGTTTAGTCGTAGTACCGGTGTGGGGTTGAGTCGACTTGTTTTCGAGTTTTGGGCAAATTAAATTGTAATTGTCTATTGTACTACTTTATTTTGTATTTCTTAAAAAGTGTTTTATTCAGTGCCAAGACATCAGGGGATTGCATTGTTGACATCGTCAAGATTGCGATTCCAACAACTTTCTCTTCAAGTTTTGTGAAGAAATAAGAGAAATGCGAATGAAAAATTACTCATTTATCCTTAGATTATGTGGAGACAAAAAGGCTTCCTGTTCCGCTGTGTAAGTACCCAGTATACTTGGGTTCCAGTAGCACCAGTAATACCCATTCACACGGCCAGCATTAAGGTACATTGATCATGGGTCAGTTTTTGAGCGGCAAAACATGCCTCGCTCGTAGGTCCCGAGCACAAGCCACGAGCGGATGACTGCGATCTTATTCACCACCTATCATAAAGACACCTGACATAAAGAAACCTCTATGATCGTGTGAAGTAGGATATAAACTTTGAAAAACATTCCCTTTTATTATCGCTTGATGGAAATATTGAAATACAAAATGCAATCTTTTTAAGTGAGACACTACTTCATTTTTACGCAAAAAATATGTTTTGTCTGATATTTACGCCGTTAGACGCAATTCAGATGGATGTCACAAGCCCTCTCTAGCACGCGCCTAAACGTCTGTGGCCCGCTTATTCCTACGTGATTGGCTTTGCTGCCGAGCCGACCACGTTCGCCAACAAAGTGTCACCCTGTCGCGTTTTCAGGTCTGATCTGACACCGCCTTCTAGTTGTTAGAGCAGACGTGCGGCAGCCTCCGGCATCGTGTACTATTCCACCGCTCTTCGTTGTTGTCAGCAAGGCCCGAAAGACGTGGCCATGAATCCAGCGTGTCGGCGCCCGACAGCGCCGGCCGTTCATCTGCTATTCCGCCCTCGTCTAAAACCGTGTGGAATGCTCTCAAGACGCGACTATGAAAGCGGCGTTTTTTAGTTAAATCGTGCACGAACCACGGTACAACACAAACGCATGTCAGGGTCTCTTAAGAATTATTTAAAAAAAAGAAACATCGTACCTGTATGGTCATGCTGACAAAAAGTGGTAAGCAATGAAAGTGTATACAGTTTGTTCGCTGACCAGAAATGTCATATTTCTATATATATTAAAAAGAAATCCAGATATGGGTATACAAGAAATTTTCCAGATATACCCAGATACGCATAGAAGGTCCAAAAATGAACGTTTAGCTTTCTTGACACACTTGCAACCGAGTAAGTCCGAGAAAAAAAAAAGAACGGTTTTATCTTGCGATGGCCGAGTACCTGGTGCGCTGCTGCAAGGCAGGTCCTTAGCCGTTGTTTGTATATTTCTCGACTGCCTCTGGGAAAGTTTGGAACTCATCGGTTCCTTTTGCTGGGAAAGTCTCGTAACGCTAGAATGCATCCACCATGCGTTGGGCTTCCGTGCCCAGTAACTAAAATAAGGCTGCCGTTTTCCGACGGGACTCTACAGCATTAAACCTCGACGCGTCGAGAAAAGTCAGAATGGAAAAACCCGCTTTTATGTCGGCCAAGCGCCTCATCGGCGGCCCTGCGGCGGAAACGCCATTGAGCCGATCGCGACGGAAGACGAAGATGAAGAAGTCATCTTGCACTTTT
>JAZHYW010016018.1:0-18983 GCA_037355805.1 Ixodes ricinus | reverse complement strand
ATTTATTTGAGTATTCTGATTATTTTCACCATCTATATGTTTTGGTGATGTAAAACTATACAATCAATATACTTCCACCGAATTGTGTTTTTGTTTGTTTGCCAACGATATTTTTATTGCTAAACTTTCTGATGTTTTATTTGAATTTTAAACAATGCAAAGTTTTCTTGCAACTGAATCGGAATGCGACAACAGAGGACCCTTAGCTACATCAATCATCTCTTGTCTCCAAAAAGCCTGCTTCCAGGAGTCCTGATTATTTTTTTTTAATTTCAAATACACTGGATTATTAGAAGAACAGCCAGTGACTTTGTGGTTTTGTGCGCCGGATGTGAACGGGAAAGACAGAAGAGAGGAGAGTGCATTGACGTCACAGACAGACTATAAAGAAGGGCCAGGATCTGGGTCAGCTAAGGGTCGTCACCCTCGGGAGTGAGGAGGCATCCACAACAAGTGCAAGTACAACACCCAGATACACAATACGAAGTCCCAAACACCGAGGAGGAGAACAGCCGGCAAGGCGGCGCCGCAAGTCGTTTACAGTGGCTTGAAGGGCCAGAACGGCCACATAAGAAAAAAGCACGTAAAGAAAAGAAGAAAGACATTAAGGCAACTTTGCTCCAGTTTGCTCAGGGAGTGTTCGGAGCGGAATTTAATATCTCCCGGGGTAGCAAGAGACTTTATCTTGTTATTTGAGGCAGACTGTTGCGTGTTCAAATGAAGTTGAGGATCATTCTTCGTAGTAAAAAGCATGCTAGGAACGGATCATCAATCAACTCCGTGCGCCGCAAGCTGGCGTCAGGTTTTAGTATTCAGCCGATTTCACCAATTTATGTATTGGTTTTAATTTACTCATTTTATGAACAAACGGGGTACTGCTGAATATTTCTGGTGTTTCCAAAAAGGTGGTTCTATTTTATGGATACTAGTTGACACACTCTTTTTTGTGGATCTAGGCAGATTAATTGTGAGCGGAACGTTTCTGATTTGTTGCATGAGTAACCCAGATAATAAATAAGTACAGGCGTATTTTGTATCCAAATATTACTCCCTGATTTTATTTTCGCTTAATTATTACTCGATTACATTACAATAAGTCCACGATAAAACTTTTGAACGCTCAACGGTTAAACATATTTGTCTGTGACATAAAGTAACGATCCCGATATTATAAAAAAATTAACTTTCCTTTTTTGCTATTCCGCTCAACTATGGCATTGAAAAACATTTCAAGGCAAACTAAAAACAGCGGTGCTTTCGTTTTAATGAGAATGGGCATTTTTTTTTTTTGCGGAACCTATTGAGTATTTATTATAGACCAGATACATTTTTTTAGAATGTCAGATATCAGACTTTTCATGGATAGGAACTTGGAATAAAACGCGTGGTTGAAGCACTGATTAAATAACAAGATTTGCTTTTTTGTACGCCATCGCCAAGAACATAATGAAGGGATACAAACACGTATTGAAGGCCTCGTGGGCCTTTAATCTAATAATTAAGGACCGACTGAGCGACAAGTTTCTAGCTAATAATTTTCTCAGGGCCCTTTTCTTGTACCCATGGGGGCGTCATGCCAGCGCGATAGTTTCGCAAAGGTCACTATCACTGTTTTCATGGCCACAGGCGGTAATGGATCAATCAACGAATTCTACTAATGCGCACACACGTTTCAGTGCGCCGTGCATTTATTCCTCCATATCTCCACTGAATCTCTTGTACTAATTTGATTTGCTGCACGACAATTGTCAATCGAAACGAACAATACTTTAGCTCGAGTGGGAGTTGTGCATGCATAATTGACATACTTTTTTGTAACTTAGGCAAAGCATAATTGGAAATTGCAATGACGGCGTTCGTCTCATTTGTCAATATCCACAGAGCACAAGCACCACTGCTCCTGGCAGCAGCAATCTTGCGTCAAACAAATACAAAACAAGAATATAATACTGAAAAGAGAAACGGAATAAATCAGCTGCCGCACTATTTTAATAATTTTATTTTAGAACGCAGTTCTTAGGCGCCCGTTTACGACTTGAGCGGCGTCGCACTCGCCGTCGGCGTCGGCGTAACCGCGCGGTGCATTACGGGACATTTCCCATGATGCACCGCGAGGGACCCTCGTGGCGTCACTCGTGACGTGACGTGTGACGTCACGAGGGTCCCGCGCGGTGCGTTATGGGACATTTCCCGTGATGCGCCGCGCGGGCAGGAAGACGAGGGGAGGGGAGGAGGACGAGGACGAGGGGGAAGGAAGGAGGACGGGAGGGAGAGGACGAGGACAAGGGGAAGGAAGGTAGAGGGGGAAAGGAGGGGGAGGATGGAGGAGGAGGGGGAAGAGGAGAACGGAAGAGGGGAGGAGGAGGGTGAGGAGGAGGGAGGAGCTTGAAGGATGAGGGAAGGAGGAAGTGAAGGTTGAGGAGGAGGGGAGGAGGAAGAGGAGGGAGGAAGGGTATACCCTCTCGTCAGTACCCTTCCCTCTTCCTCTTCGAGAACTGCGCTCTAATTCGGCGTTACAGGGTGTTGTGAACGTCTTTAAGTTTTTTTTTCTTATAATGTAAAAACTTACAAAACCACGCAGCCTACTACACGGATTATAGTCCACACCCGGAGTATTGTACGCAGAGGTATATTTGGGTTGAAGAAAAAAAATTCCTTGAATAGGTAGCGCCTGGTTTATAGTCTGCGTGTTGAATCTCCAACTGCAAAAACCTTGAAGAAAAAGAAAAAAAGCAACTAAGGTGGGAACGTTTAACAGGATAGAGAGGTGATGAACAAAACATAGAATCGAGCAGGGTCCCGCCGTCATCACAGCCGTTATCAGTACCACTCGGGATTGTTTTTCTTCTACCTGTCCATGAACGATGTCTGGTATTATTTATCAGTCCGCACACGGCGAATATTTCACATCTGGAGCCTCATTTCCACTGGAAAATAATCGTAGACATCACACATAGAGAAATGCTTGCTTCATTAGCTCACAAACAAAGCTTATATTCTACAGAAGTCGACACTTATACACTCCGTAATTCGCAAACATATATTATCAGGGATGTTCAGTTATTATGCTTTTAGTTCTCAGATTTTGGCAGCCTCAGTAGTCTGAGGCTAAAGCAAAAATTGTTAAATCTGAGGCTGGACATCGATTAAAATTTTGAACCCGATTAACTGACACCCTTTAACCGATTAACTAATTATTTAGTTGGCAGCGTTATTAACCAGATATATTTGTGCCAAAGGGGCAAGAGTTTAATTTGACTTTAATCATTTTTTTATGATCAACGCAGTAATAAAAATTTTAAGCCGGGACTCTGCATCTGAGTACAATCAAATGACACTCACAGATTATTATTCTAACGGCGAGGGCAACAGAATTTCTTCTGGTATCCTCCGACATGAGCGACATTCTTGAATTAAGACTGGAAGTTGGGCTAGTTGGTTCTGATTTATTCTGAGGGTTTACACCGAAAAACATATTGCCTGTGTTGCCTCTCACTTTAAGCACCTCTTCGTGTTTTTTTTGTTTTTTTTCATAAATCGTCAATGCGAATTTCTTGTTTAGTCACAGTCATTGTTGGTGCTCTCCTGAGGCCTTCGAGTCTTGTTAAATCAGAAGAGGTGTACTTTTGTTACTACCCCCTATTGAAAATTCTTATATGTATGAGAAATTTCTCGTGTCCAATAAACACATATGAATCATACAAGATATATAAGAACATATAAGAACTACATAAGAACCATATAAGAACTATATAAGAACTATATAAGTTATATAGGAACACACAAGCACCATATAAGAAACTTCTAAGAAGTTTCTTATAATTTTCTTATTTGGTTCTTATATATCTTATATAGTTCTTATGTAGTTCTCATATGGTTCTCATATTTTCTTATATATCTTGTATGATTCATATGTGTTTATTGGACACGAGAAATTTCTTATACAAATTACTTTTTTCACTAGGGGCGACACTACTTCATAACCGAGGAAGCACTGCGATTGCTATTGTGGTTCGCCGTTCAACATATGGGCTGCTGAACGATAGATAGGCTTTACCGTTAGTCAGTCCGGAACCTAGCCCGTTGCCACTGAACGGCATGACGTGCGGCTAGCCCATGGTGAATGCCGACTGCGTTGTGAGGATTGACAAGGTCAGTGGTACTAACCTCAACAACGAAATATAAAAAAATGTGTTTCCAATTGTTTTTTTTTTCTTCACGTCAGACGCATGTTTATGCGGACGTTCGGGAACGTTCTTCGCTTCCCCAACATACGAGGAATCGCATTCAGCACAAGGAATTCGGTAATTCAGTCCTTGAGCTTTTCCTCTTGGGGGAGGGAGGGGGGTGATTCTTTGTAAGAGCGAGATAATGGCTTAAGGTTGCGACGGACTTTATGTGAAAGTACGATGCCGTACGGTCTCGGAGCGCGAACGACGACCTCGCTCGTGCATTAAAGGTACGGGACTTAAATTTTGGCATTTAATCTCTTCGTAGGCAGGTCAACTCAAGTCTTGTACATGTAACTAGGCTCAGAGGGTCTACCCCTTCCTTTCGTATGAAGATGGTAAATAAGCTATCCACATCATTTTAACGCGACGGTGATCCAATGTATATCGCAAGAAAAAGAAAGGTATTTTTGTTTTAGCTTATGAACCTGGTGATTTATTAGCAAGATCTTGTTGATAGAAAGTGAAATCATTTTCCGTTGTTCTCAATGAGGCACGCATCGTGTTCGAATCTATGAAGAGGAACTCGCTGAGTGCTGCAACGGCCGCAAGCTAATATCCCGCTTTGATGGATATTAAAAAAATGGCAGCTAACTTTACTTTTATAAGCCTAGAATGTATAAAATGCTGTGTTGAAAACGGAATAATTTTAATTTGTTTAAACTACTACAACAGTATTATATAGTTAGGGTCAAATTAGTTTGTCTCACGTGACGTCAATTTTTCGACTATATTTAGCGGGGAAAACTACATTGGTGTATAGTTTACAAGATATCAAATCACGTACCAATTTTCCCGCCAAATTTAGCGGTGCAACTGAATTGGTGTATAGGTCACCTGACATCAAATTTCCCACCAAATTTAGCAAGAAAACTGAATTTGCGCGAAGGTGATGTACTGTAAATGTATCCGCTAATTTTAGCGGATAAACTAGATTGGTCTCTGTAGTATTTCAATTTTTTCATCAAGTTTACCACACTAACTAGGTGGCGCCACGAACTGCCACAGCAATCCCCATAGCCAGGCGGCGCTACTATTCACCCATCGGGCCCGTGCTTCCAGGCGGGTCCCCCGGGGCCTTTGACCCCCGGCGTCTTTGCCTTTGAATAAACGGAGTACGTGTTTGAACCTTGACCTCGACGGACGTGTCTTCTCTGCCGGGCGTTCCCGCCCTTGGCCTCCGCTGTTCCTCGCCTCACCACTTCGTCATGTGAGACCTCGTTCCTTTCCGCAGGCCCACGCAGGCCCTGCGCTTCTTTATTTTACGGGTGACCGCTTTTGATTACAACATTTTGGCGACGAGTATTCTGCTACAGTCTCCAGGTTCCGTGACGTCACGTGACATCAAACCTGCTGCTAAATGAAGAGGGAAACCACTGATCTCAATGACAATTGCTGGATCACGTTTGCCCGCTCCGCGAATGCGGTCACTGGCGGCCATCTTTTGGTAGAGTTATATCACCTCTAGCCAAGATACAGCTGCTGAAGCCATCTGGCAGCCACCTTCATCCATCCATGGCAGACGGCGTTTTGGCAGTTTTGGTGGCAGGCTGCCAAAAAATAGCGTGGGTGATATTCCCTGATTGTTTGAAATTGTTTGACCAAACATGTTTTTAAAACCCGGCATGAACGGTAGCCCGGTTCTTGAGGACCCGGTGAAAGTTTCACGAAGTCGCGCAGCACCGGGGAAAAACAGCACAGCACGCATCGAAAGTCGCATCGACAAAAGCATCGAAAGCAGACGCCGGTACGTAGTCTGCTTTCGATGCGAGCTGCGCTGCTTTCCCCCGGTTCTGCGCTTTCGTAGAACTTTCGCCGGGTCCTCAAAGACGAGGCTACCGTTCACGCCGGGTTTCAAGAAGCTGATTTATTTATTTACTATCACTGCTCACCTCGTGGAGGCGGTAGCAGGAGTGAAATTGTACATATTGGAAAAAAATAAAAAGTGCCGTTATACACAGTTCAAAATCTCGGCAGCCCCTTGCTGCAACGCGACTCAGACAAGCAAAGTGACTGGCTCATTCAATCCCATCGGAAAATACTCGCGAATATAGAATGCATAATATACAATCAAGATGCAACTCACACAATGAATTTGTTAAACAACTTCAATTAAGCACGAAATATCACCCACGGTACAGTGTACTGGATGTACGGCTATTTTATGGCAGCCTCAGGGCAGCCTGCCGCCATTGCGCTGTCCGCCATATTACTATGATGGCTAGAGATGATATAACTCTACCAAAAAGATGGCCGACCGTGGCCGCATTCCCGTCCATAGGCGGTGCTGGTCAAACGCGATCCAGCAATTGTCATTGATATCAGTGGGGAAACTGAATTTGAGTACATGTGGTGTAAGGTCACGTGATATCAACTTTCCCGCCAAATTTAGTGGGGAAACTCATTTGGTGTATAGGTCATTCGACGTGAATTTTTCCGCCATGTTCAGCGGGGAAACTGAATTCCTGTATAGGTAACGTGACAACAATTTCCTCGCTAAATTTGGCGGGAAATGCATATACGGACGGAGGGACGGACGGACGGACGGACAAATAGTTCGAATTGAAGTGTAGCATTAAAAAGTATTTCATGATTTCAATAATACATCTTGTTCTTTCTAAAAGAAGACGAAAAGTGTTTTAATACGTTTTGTGCAACAACGGACGAGGACACCTTTGCTTATTATCACATTGCTCTGAGTAGATTTAAGAGTAGACGGAGTGTCCTCTCCCGTTCTGACATTGTGAAGATGGTGCTGGTCACTATACCCTAGAGGGATATTGCTAACTATTTACAGTGCACTTACTACCTTGAGCGTCTCGAATAGGCACACAATCACTTTGTGTCCTCTCACCGTTTTCTATCGCAAAAAAAAATGGCTATAAAAATCGATAACAACTTGCCCGGACTTATTGATTTCAGAAATACCCATTTGGATCTCATAACTTGGTTGTTAAAATCTACAAAAAAATTTTTCAGGGGCTTGGCGTTGTAAAGACAGCCTATGTGCGACTGATAGTGCGAACCTCCGTTTGCCCTGGACAATGCGCGTGATAGGATGAATGCGTTCAACTTTCCACCATGAACACTTTTTTTTTTTGTTTTTGAGAAGGGGAGGTTTGAATAAAACCGTAACTATTAGGAACCAACCGTTACATAAATAAACGTGTAAGGAAATTACTTTACAGTTACTCTTTTAGCTATATATCATTCCGTTACATATTACTGATATATTTGTTTGTTTATTTTTGTTTATTTGGAGTTTCTGACAATACAGAGATTGCCATGGAGCTGGGGCAAAAAGGCGACAATAAAGTCGCCTGACTAGGCCCCTAGTACCAGGCTACACTCACAGCACAGGCAGCAGGCAAACATTCAGCAAAACAACAAAAAGAGAAAAAAAAAAAAGAAATATATATATGTACTACCTATGAGGTCATAGGATTACGAAAAGAAAATTATATAACAGCAACATAATTGTAAATACATCGACATGTATGAATTGGAACCTACACACACACACAAAGAAAAGAAGAAAAAAAACTACAACGGATGAAGGAAATACATTTTTTCCTGTTTTTTATACACTCACGTCAGAGGCAGCAATCAACGTATACTACCTATAAGGTCATAGAATTACCTAGAGAAAAAAATTTTCTGACAGCAACATAATTACGAATACATTGATATGTATGATGAGAACTGACAAAACAGCAAACTACAACGGATGAAGAAAATACATTTTTGCTTGTTTTCTGAAGGACAGCAGTGAGGAGCTATTGTCGATCATATCAACTAAGGCAGGGTGAAGGTTCAGGAGGTTAGGAATTTGCCAGGTTAATAATTGTGTACCGTAATTGGTTCTGGTTCTAATTGTTTTAAAATTTCTGTGTCTAAAATTGTAATGTGCGTCAGTGTCTGTATATGTAGACAAAAATAGTTCACGGTCAGCTTTTAGCTTTGAAAAAATAACTTCAGAGAGTCGTTGATTATATAAAGCCTCAATATTCAGTATATGATTCATCTCAAAATATGAGGATGTGTGATCATATGCAGACAAGTTTTGAATAAACCGTATGCCTTTTTTCTGCATTAAATACAAACGATCTATATTTGATTTGGATGTAACCCCATAGACGAGTAAACAATAATGTAGCCTAGAATGAACAGTAGAAAAGTAAAGCTGACGCTTTAGCCATGTGGGCAGTAATGTTCTAAACCTATTTAACATACCGACTGACTGCGCAATATTACGTTTCACGAGACTTACATGAGACGTCCAACGAAGATTTTCATGGAACTGTACACCTAAGAACTTGTATTCGGGAACCCGTTCTAAAGATCGTGACTGGAATATTAATTCACTGGTAAAATTTACTGGTTTGTTAATTGAAGAAAAAACAATATACTTTGTTTTATTAACATTTAGAAGAAGTTGATTGGCATCTAGCCACTTTGACAAATTTTCAAGCCACAGGTTTATAACAGGAAAAAGAGATGATAGGTCTTTAGACGAGAAAAAAACATTCGTATCGTCAGCATAGAGAACAATGTCTGGAGTATGAGGAA
Organism: Ixodes ricinus; assembly: GCA_037355805.1. NCBI lineage: Eukaryota > Metazoa > Arthropoda > Arachnida > Ixodida > Ixodidae > Ixodes > Ixodes ricinus. The sequence continues at coordinate 10,185 of JAZHYW010016018.1, read as the reverse complement.
TGAAAACAATGTCATTAATATAAAGAAGAAACATTATAGGTCCTAATATGGATCCTTGAGGAACACCATATCTTATATTATCAGTGTCTGATGCTACATCATTGATTACCACAAACTGGGTACGATTAGATAGGTAACTACGCAACAGTTTAAGTGAAATACCTCTAATTCCGTAGTACGGCAGCTTGTTAAAAAGTATATCATGTTTAATAGAATCGAAAGCTTTATTAAAGTCAAGAAATATGCCTATCGTGTAGAGCTTATTTTCTATGTTATGAACGAGTTTTTCTCTAATGTTAAGCAAAGCAGATTCAGTAGTACGGCAGCTTGTTAAAAAGGGATTACAATACATTTCTTTCCATGTAACAGATTACCTAAAGTGTGATTCTGGCGGATGCACCAGTGGCCGCTAAGTAGATTTAGAAAAGAAGAAAAATTAGTGAATGATAATCCGAATCGTAAGTTCTTTATTTTTCTTTTGTTTCTCCTTTTGTCCCATTTTTGTTGTACCTTATTTTCATAGCGAATAAATCACCAACTCGACCAAGCCTCCATTTGAACAAGTCTTGTGTACCGCGGTTATTTTTTCTTCTTTTTTGTGTCTTATTTTTTTCAAATAAGTAAATAAATAATTTTGGCCAAGAGTCCTGACTAGGGCCAAAGAGGATCAAGTTTGGGTATAACTTAGCTCCTCCGAGCTTTTTGAAGCCATAAACTTTCAAAGAAAAAATGAAAGCCGTTTACAACTCCCTGTAACGCCGAATTGGAGCGCAGCTCTTGAGGAGGAGGGAAGGGTACTGAGGGGAAGGTATACCCTCCTCCTCCAATCACGTGGTCACGTGACTGGGGGTCACGTGACTGGGGTCACGTGACCTGTGGAGGGTCACCTGACCTTGCGGTTACGCCGACGGCGACGACGACGCAGACGCCGCTTAAGCCGGAAACGGGCGCCTAAAGGCCTGTTCACTCTTGCACCGAGTTCGACCGAATCCAGACCGGTTTTTAAGCCTTTGCGACTTCTTAGGACCGGATGCGGTGCAGCGGAGCTAGTCCTAAGATATCACAAGAGGCTTAAAACCGGCCTGGTCTCTCTCGGTCGAACTCGGTCGCAAGAGTGTGAACGGGCCTTAAGAGCTGCGCCTCTAAAAATAAATTTTGGTCTGAAGTACTCTGCTACCATGGTGCTCTATTTCAACAACGGAAACAATTAGATCTTATGAGTGGATACAAAATGATGGGTGTTGAGGGGGATTTTGTGGCTTTCTCTCTTTGCGTGCAGCAGTTCCTCATGTATCGACACTCGTTCATGTCCACCGCACTCGAGGCCAAGCCACCTTGCTTTCTTATCCTTATCTCTAGGACGAGGATGAGACCGGATTTCCCTTCTCGAGAGTTCATTTGTTTCTTATCCGCGCAGACTTAGATTGGCGTCGATATTTGCTTACAGATACGCATAATTCACGTGAGCTCTGAGAGCCATTGAACTTCCGTTATAAGCTTTTCTTGCATACCGTGCATGCGACAGAAAAAACAACAACCTAGAGATCCACGGAGATAAAATGACGATAATACTCCCTCATTCTTGTACAGCTCGCTTGCACCATTGCACTAAGTTCATTATTATCGAGATAAAATATTTGTTTCTAATTCCATGTTTTACCTTCAACATTACTGCATTACCTTTACTTAAGCCACACTAGTTCCGTACAGAATTATTTCGGTTAAAACTAATGCAGAACGTATACCAAAAAAAAAGGTAAAACGTTTCGTTTTTCTACGCGCCATCATATATTTACAAGGAGTACGATCATTCTCGCACTAAGAAAACACCGAACTAAAAACCGCCGCGTTCAAAAACGATTATTTTTTACATCCATTTGCAGAAGCGAGTTGATTTCCCAGTCTACTGGTCTTAACGCTTTTCAATTACGCGTTTTACGTATGTGTGTTCTAGCAATGTGAATAATGCATTTCTCTCTGCGTTGAGGAATCAAATACTGTTCGTTAATCTCTTGGTGATTCAGGTTATGAATTGTAATTTTGTGCCCGTCTACAGATCGTACTGCCACAGAGTGGTAGATAAAGTGAGCCAGTTTGCACAGCGACCAATCAGAGCGCAGGAGGGCGGGGCCAAACACGATCCGACCAATCACAGCGCAGGAGGGCGGAGCTTCTTCCCCTCTCCCATTCCAGTTACCAAAGACAGGTCGTGGGCATCAATGGCCACGCCCACAGGAATCACCAGCATAGGAGGCCCCGCCCACAGGGCATTGGTCAGTGAGCAATCAAAGCTCATCGAAGTCCCGCCCCTGAGGCACACGTCCGGCACGCGTGCCAGGCGCGTGTCAGCAGCTTGGGAAAGACACGTATCCAGGAGATCACCAGGCGTTGACAGCAGCTGTTGCCACCGTGATAACAACCACGTGATTTCACCGGGTTCCAGCTGCATCCGACAGAGGGCGCTAGGCGCTATGGGATTTGAATTGCTGCGCGGGAAAGTGGATTTGCAGGCGTCAATGCTGCGGTCACATGACGACTAAGGTCATGTGATATTATTTGAATAGCTGCTCGGTCAATGTTTTATTCGCTAAAAAGTTTCTGCGGCGGCTGGAAATTGACCTCACTACCTTGTTCGACACTCTACCGCTTGAGCTTCAAGCACATGCTTCTTCGACATCTAAACTCGTGCAGGTTATCCGTATGTCGCGCGCGCGCCCGCAACTCAGATCACATGTTAAAGCTGTCGTGCTACCTCGCTTTTACTACCTGGTTTTGTAACCTGGTTTAAATAAAGGTAAAATATTAATACGGTTTTCGGTCCCATGTGTCTTGCACATCATTTTTGGATAAAGTTCATTACGACACCGCGCTTCGAATTGAGTCCAGAAAAGAGGTTCACCGTGTTTTTTTCTCGATATGTGTAGGGCTTTCGATAAATGTGGATCACTGTTTGTTACCGAAAAGTTACATGTTTTAATATTGATCTTGATGTTTGTTTCTAGATGTGGTAACTATCTTTTCCAATAGAAAGCCGAGTGTGATTTTGAATGTTCATTCATCGAGTACTTTAACCGTTACATCTAAAATCCCACAGAGCTTGGTCTTGGGTCCTCTTCTTTTCCTTGACGTACATAAATAATATTTGTTTAAATATTTGTCTCGCGTCTTAATCTATTCGCTGAGGATGTTGTTCTATACAGGACAATTAACAGTGATGAAGATTATTTTAAATTTCAATGAGATGAAGATAGCATTTCCTATTCTTGCTTTCGCGCAGCAATCGCCACAATTTAAATCCGGTCACATGGCTTTACGCGTATGAGTTGTCACCATCCGTTCATAGATGGCGCGCGTCTTTGTTGCTAAGCGTCTTTGTTTTTAGGGGATGAGCTGACATCTGGCGGCGTGGGTGTAAGCTTGCGACATCTGTTGCTGAAAAGTTAAATTGATCGTGTTCCTAATGCGTGCTCATCCGTATTTTCGCGCGCACGCAATTCAAGTGCGGGCTTTGTGCCTGTGAGTTGCCGATTCCGTTTGTAGATGGAGCGTACCTGAATCCCTTAGCTGGCGTAAACTCTCAGCATAATCTTTAATCGCGCGATATCATTCGCTAATTTTAGCGCCAGCTTTGTAGATAGCGTCAGCTCTCTCAAGCGCGAAATCTCTAGCTAATTTTAGTGTCATCTCTCTGCTGTACGAAGCAGTGTTTGAAAAGAAATGGCACGGAACGTGGCCTCATCCATACGATGAAGACGACACAAATATGGTGTTTTATATTTTTTATTCTTGTTTCCTTCTAAAAACACGCACACTTATAAATACAAAGTACGGCGTTTAATTTTTTTTTCGCTCTACGCAACAAAGAAATCACTGGAAACACTCTACACAAAAATGTACAACACAAGCAGTTTCAAGACACATCCGAGGCAAAAAAGGTTGTGAAATGACATCTCACCAGCAACGCGCACTACAGTCCAAAAATATTTTCAAGGTCAGGGCGTGCGTTCAGAGAGAGAGATCGCTCGCGTCCGTGAACTAGCAGATTATGCAAAAATGTACAACAACACATGAAGTTTGAAACACACCGGCAGCAAAAAGTTGGGAAATGACATCTCGCGAACAACGCGCTACAGTCCAAAAATATTTACAAGGTCAGGGCGTGCAATGAGGAGAGTGATCGCTCCCTTCCAAAAACGCTCTTAAGGTCAGCGCAGCTCTGTGGGGATCCTCTCTAGCACTGGACCGACAGAGGGCCTACCGAAAGCAGTAAAGAAAACCAATAGGGCAAGCAAGTTGATAAGCTTTTTCTACCCTCCTAACGCATTGACATTTTTAGCCCTTTATTTGACCAATGTCAGCGAAGCGCTTTTCTGTCTAATCATCCTTTATATTCTCCTACTTTTGCATGCCCGTGGAAGACACGTTTTGGTACAACTGCATACCGTTACATCACGGATTTCTCACCGATGAGCAGGTGACACGTAGTACGAGCTGTTAGTCACTGTCCACATAGTCATCCAACACACCGCTATAGTCATCTGAAAAAAAAAACGTGACGCGGTGATGAAGTCATCAATCTGTAGATACGTGACTCACCAGTTCGCACTGGCAACAGTTGTTCAGTCGCAATGAGATGATCCCGCGCAAATTCGTCGCGCCTCCTGCGTCGCCTCGGCCGCCTCGCGGTAATCGCACAACCCAGCCCAAAACTGTCGAGTCCGGAAGCGGGCCGTCATTACGTGTATAAGGTCAGAGGGAGCAAAATTACTCTAGAAGCATCCAGCAAGGTCAGACAAGCTAACCAAAGGCGACCGCAAGGATCGCCGACATTTCCATCGCCAAGTATGCAAATAGAGAGGGTTGCATATCTCTCCCGCTATCAACTTCTTCCTAGTCCCAGGTTTCCCCTTCACCTGAGCCGTAGTCATGGAGGAGTTGCGGCCCTATTAAGAAATCTCATTTGTATGAGCACGGCAGCGTTACCAGCATGAACACCTCCAAACCATGCGTACTTTTTGTGCAGATCCTGCTGGATTTTCTGCATGCCCGACCAGTTTGTGACAAGCACGTAGCGCCCTCTCCCGTGCGCCCGTCGATGGCCGACAGGCTCGGCGGGCAACATGGGTCACCGCACAAATAAACGCCGTGGAGCGAACGCCGCCCCGGTCAGTCGTCGTCCACCCTCACAACCAGGCTGCAAGTCGTCTCTTCTCGGCGGGTGTTTCGGCCCCCTTCGTCCACGTTCTAGAAAGATCGTGACACTGGTGACGAGGAACCGTGGCACAGGAGGCGAACAACGTACACGGTTCGGCCCATGCCGCCGAGAGAGTCGCAACACCGTCCCCCGCTCCTGTCGCCATGCCGCGGTACGGGAGGTTCGAGCCGTTCGAAGGAGGTGGGTCCGCCTGGCCTGTCTACGCAGAACAAGTCCACGTGTTCTTCCGGGCGAACGACACGCCCGAGGCGAAACAACGGGACATCTTCTTGGCCAGCTGCGGGACTCGCGTCTTCAGTCTCCTGCTCGACCTCCTCAAGCCGGCCACACCGCACGTGAAAACGCTGGGTGAGCAGCTCGCCACGCTGCGCTCGCACTTCAGCCCGGCGCCGTCCACGCTTGTAGAGCGCTTCCGCTTCAACAACCGGAGCCGCCGGGACGGGGGACCCTCGGGCAGTTCGTCGCTGCGCTACGAGGGTTGGCGAACACCTGCGCCTTCGGCTACCAGTTGGACTCGCTACTCCGGGACCGGTTCGTCTGCGACATCAACAACCCCAGCATGCAGACGCGACTCCTGGAGCTCCCCGACCCCTCGCTGGACGACGCGGTGAAGGCAGCGCAGGCGATGGAAGCCGCAGCAAAAGACGCCAGCGAGATTGCGCGTGCGGTCGGCTCACCGTCGACGGAAGCAGCGGAAGCGGCGGTAAACAAGATGGCGACACGGAGCGGTGCCTGCTGCCGCTGTGCTGCTGCCCACTTCCCATCACAGTGCCAATTCGCCCAAGCACAATGTTTCACGTGCGGGAGAACTGGGCACCTCGCACGTGTCTGCCGAGGGTGGAGGACGAGCGGCGGCCAGCAGCAGCAGCAGCAGCGGCCTGGTTCAAGCCCGGGTTCCAGTCAAGCCCGGGGCCAGGGTGGCCGTCGCAAGAAAACGCGGCGGGGACGAGCGGCTCCAGGCCCGGGTTCCTCTTCAGCCAAGGTCCACATCGTGGCCGAGGACCCGCAGATTTTCGACGTGTGGCACACCAATAAAATTTTGTCTGTGCCACCTTACTTGGTGTCTGTTGAAATCTGCGGGCACCCCATCACCATGGAGCTGGACACAGGGGCCAGCGTGTCGGTCATGGCCGGGAAGCTGTTCAAGCGGACCTTCCCTGGCGTGTCCATCGAGGCATCGGACGTCATGCTGCGCAGCTACACCGGGCAGCTTTCCCAGGTCCAGGGTCGGGACCAGTCAGCGTTCGCCTTGGCGACAGGGAGGCAATCCTTCCCCTTTATTTAACCAAGGGGTCGTCGCCGACGCTGCTGGGCCGGAACTGGATTCACTCGCTGGGTGTTCGGCTGCCGGAGTACCAGGAAGCTGCACTGCACGAGGTGAAAGACGTCCCGAGCCTACTGACCGACTTCCAGTCCCTGTTCCAGCCGGGGGTGGGCAGCTTCGCCGGCAGCGGTCGGCATCCACACACCCGAGGGAGCCCGGCCTGGGTTCTTCAAGCCGCGTTCGCTGCCGTTCGCCCTGAAGGACGGGGTCATTCAGGAGCTGCAACGACTTCAGCGAGAGGGGATCCTGGTGCCCGTCAAGACCTCCGAGTGAGCCGCACCAATTGTCCCAGTCCTCAAGCGAGACGGCCATGTCAGGATCTGCGGGGACTTCAAGGTCACCATCAACCCCGTCGCTACCGTCGAGAAGTACCCGCTGCCTCGGATGGAACATCTCTGGTCGGCTCTGTCCGGAAGACAGAAGTTCTCCAAGCTCGACCTTCGAGATGCCTATCAGCAGTTGGTGCTCCAGGATGCCGCCAGGAAGTATGTCACCATTTCGACTGCCATGGAACTCCTCCAGTACACGCGCCTACCGTTCGGCGTGGCCTCAGCCCCAGCCATCTTCCAGAGGTAGATGGACAACCTCTTCAGGGGCATGAGGCACGTGGCGGTGTACTTGGACGACATCCTGGTTACCGGTACCGACAACGGGGACCACCTGCAGAACCTGCGCAAAGTTCTGACACGATTGCAGGACGCCGATCTCAAGATAAGGCTGGACAAGTGCGTGTTCCTGACCCCCAGCGTGGAGTACCTGGGACACATCATCTCCCAGGCCGGCCTGGCCCCGGCTCCCCGCAAGATTGAGGCCGTGCTCAAGGCGCCGAAGCCCCAGAGCAAGAAGGAGCTTCAGAGCTACCTCGGCCTCATCAACTTCTGCAGGAGGTTCCTGCCCAACCTGTCGACGCATCTGGAGCCGCTGCACCGTCTGCTTCGTGATGGTCAGCCGTGGGCCTGGAAGAAGGAGCAGGACTTGGCCTTCCAGCACAGCAAGGAGTTGGTCATCAAGGCTCCACTGCTGGTACACTTCGATCCGGCCAAGCCTGTAGTCCTCACCGTGGATGCGTCGCCGTATGGGGTAGAAGCCGTCCTGTCGCACCGGGGTCAGGATGGTCAGGAACAGCCTGTGGCGTTTGCTTCTCGTCGGCTTCATGCGGCAGAGCAACGCTACAGCCAGCTCGACAAGGAAGGCCTGGCGCTCATGTTCGGGATCGAGCGCTTCCACCAGTACCTGTGGGGCCTGCAATTCGCGGCAGTCACGGACCACAAGCCGCTGTCGGGGCTGCTCGGGCCTGAAAAGGCAGTCCCAATCCAAGCCTCACCTCGTGTGGTACGCTGGGCCTTGACGCTGGCGGCCTACAGCTATAAGCTGGTCTACCGCCCTGGAAAGGACCTGGGACCTGCCGACGCCCTGAGCCGCCTGCCCCTGCTGGAGGTGCCCGCTGCCGTTCCAGAACCATCTGACGTTTTCCTGCTGGAGCGGGCCTACCCGGGGGTACTCACCAGGACTGCGGGGGTGCAGGCGACCAGCCGGGACCCGGTCCTGTCTCAGGTAGTCAAGGCAGTATCCCGAGGGAGGAGCTGCGTCGCCAAGCCTACAGCCACAAGGCCGCCGAGCTGAGCTTGGAGGAGGGCTGCCTGCTGTGGGGTTCCAGGGTGGTGATTCCACAAAGTCTCCGGGCCAAGGTCCTGCCGTTGCTGCATGCGGGGCATCCTGGCGTCTAAAAGACCAAGATGGTGGCACGGTCACACGTTTGGTGGCCTGGCCTGGACCAGGACATCGCTGACCAGGTGCAAGGCTGCCAGGTCTGCCAGGAGAATCAGCGAGCCTCACGTCACGTGGAGATCACCCCTAGCCATTTCCACAGAGGCCCTGGTCCCGCTTGCACGTGGATTTTGCGGCACCCTTCAAGGGCCACTAATTCCTGGTGGTAGTGGACGCCTTCTCGAAGTGGTTGGAGGCACTGCCAGTCGCCACTCCGTCGGCAAGCGCGACCATTGCGGCGCTGCGGCAAGTCTTCGCGGCGCAGGGATTGCCGGACATTATTGTGTCCGACAATGGTCCCGCTCTCGCCAGCGCAGAGTACCTGGACTGGCTGCAGAGGAATGGGATCCGCCGAATGCTGGTCCCGCCGTACCACCCCGCTTCCAAAGGTGCAGCCGAGCGGGTGGTACAGACCATCATGAACAAGCTGAAGAAGAGCCAGCCCTGGGATTTTCGGATACAGGTGGCCCGGATACTGTTCCAGTACCGGACCACACCCCATGAGGTCACTGGCCATGCCCGCTGCGAGCTTCTGCTGGGCCGGATGGTCAAGACTCCCTTGGACGTCTAGCATCCAGACCTCCGGTCCACGGCGCTCCTGAAGCAGCTGAAGCAGAAGCTGGCTGCTGAGCGAGGGCGCCGTCCGGGCCTTTGCCGGAGCCGGGAGTGTCGGTCTACGCCAGGAACTTCCGTCCTGCCCCACCCCTGTCTGCTGGACATGTGGTTTCACCAGCGAGCGCCTCGTCGCTGCTCGTCCGCATGCCAAATGGGACCACCTGGCACCGGCACGCCGACCATGTCAGGCCTCGCCTCGGGACCGGGCTTGTACTCTCGGCCGTCACTTCGGGAAACCAGCCCGCAGGGGGACCAACGACAGCACTCGTCTCGGCCAGTGGAGCGCCACCCAGTGCGGAGTCGACAAGCGTTTCCAGTTCTATGGCACCAGTCGGACCGGTGCCACTGTCATATCCGGTCCCTGCGGCTTTACCGGGTGGAGCGCGACCGGTACAGGCAGCGCCCGGCGTTGCCACACCCGGCCCGATGACACCAGTTACCAGGCGGAGTGCGCGGCAGCGAACGCCACCTGACCGTTACTCGCCGGGGTAACCTTCGCCGTCGACCGGCCAGGACTTGGCACGACCAGACGCCGTGTTGGTGTCGGCCGTGTGCGTTGTTTGTTTATTCATTTATTTTGTTTGAGAAAAACAAACTGGGGGAGAGGGATGTGACAAGCACGTAGCGCCCTCTCCCGTCCACCCGTCGGTGGCCGACAGGCTCGGCGGGCAACATGAACCACCGCACAAATAAACGCCGTGGAGTGCACGCCGCCCCGGTCAGTCATCGTCCACCCTCACAACTAGGCTGCAAGTCGTCTCTTCTCGGCGGGTGCTTCAGCCCCCTTCGTTCACGTTCTAGAAAGATCGTGACACAGTTCATCGCAGCAAACGATAGTACCACGTTTTAAACCAAGTGCAGAGTCACTGTTCACCAGTTACGGCGGCGGGCCGACGCCGCTGCCGGTAATATCAGCGTCAAATCTCACGGCAGTCTGCACGGCCAGGCTGCGACCAGCGCCGGATTGGTTGACGCCTGGGGCATCGACGGCGCCACCTAGCAGCTACCCTGTAAAAGCGGACGATTCCCCGCACGGCGGCAATGGGCACGGCGGCGTTGCCAGCAGAACACCTCCAGTACCATGCATCTTTTTTGTGCAGGTGTGAAGAAACTACGGCCAGTGTATACATAGCGATAATTTCTTCCTGTTTGGGCTGCCGTGCTCACGGTCGTTGTGCCCTTTGCTGTGTGATGCGTTTACGTTTAGCGAAGAGATTTGTTATTGCTGGGATTGAGATGTTGAAACAAACCACGGTCCTAACCC
>JAZHYW010016017.1:21811-42937 GCA_037355805.1 Ixodes ricinus | reverse complement strand
AAAATTTTGAACTTCTTTCTCCTATGATATTCAGAATAGATCATATTTTTTCTTTGTTATAATTTTAATGTGTTCCTAGAGTCCCACGCACATGTTTGAGCGAACGCGATGCGAATTAAAAAATAGCCAGAAAGGCTTTGCCGGGCCTCTTTAATGTGTACTGGTTCGTTATGGTTGTGAAATCAGAGCATATGCACCTTTTCCACAAGGGCGCAGCCATCTTGAATGTCGTCACTTCTCTGCTTCTGGTATGCAGGTAAAAAACGTTTTGATCTCTCTACGCAGCTGGAGGTGTTTACGAAAAATTCCCAATTGTCAGACATTCTTGTTTTGTCTCGCCTATATTTTCTCGTATATTCCAAGGTTGAAATGTTTTATTATTTTTTCGTCCCGCATACCAGATACGAAACCCGCGTGACTGAGAACGACATGAAGCAGAAAACGTCCATATGCGCCACGCACCGCTGCTTTTTTTTTTTTGCTTTAGCAAGCGTAAAATAACATGTGCAACGAGGTATTTACGATGGCAGCAGTGCAATGCTTTGACGATATTCTGCTTTACGGCTATTTCTTTGTACTTTTATTGTGAACGCATGCCGTCACTTTGTCAGAATCGGGTGCGCCAAACAATGCAATAATCATACAAAAAAATTACAATAAAGTTAGGACTGCTTACGTGTGGGAATGCGAAAGCATTATAGTCCCGTGGGTGAAATGTTTTCGGGAAATGTTTTCGAGTAAAGCCGCCGTAGATGTAGATGCTGCTGCCGATGTCGAGGCCGTCGATGTAGACGCGGTCGCATCACAGTCCATCGCACAAAGCACACAGCGAGCGCAGAGGAAGTCCAAAGCGCACCTTTTGCACACGGCGCTCCGGCGGTGACATCACGCTCCGGCACTTGAGCGTGAACGTGAGCGTGAGCGGCGCGTGCATGATGACGTATTAGCATGGCCATTTTTCGGGCACAACGACGCCGCTTTTTCGTGCAATCGGACAAGTAGGGCTTCCGCCTTAAAACTCGCACACGCTCACATAAAGTGTGCTGTGATTAACAGCAGAAGTTGCGTTGTGCAAAGGTGTGCATTATAATATTTGCTTTATAAGCTTTGCTTTTACTACAGGATGTCACAAAGGAAAAAAAATTACAGGTTTTTTTTTTTTAGCGCAAAAATAAACGATGCATCACTGAACGCTCATTCTCTGCCCAAAGGTAGCGCTGCAGGTCCGAACCAGATATCAAGGTTTCAGATTGAACGGACACCTTATTCAAAAGTTATAAGTGATTTTCTGAAAATTCAAATTGTAAAATGGAGCCTATTTTTGCCCGTTTCCTGCTTCTGGTGCCATAGAGCCCCACGTTTTCAAAAACTCCGTCGGTCGCCATTTTCCTATTGAAATTTTCTGAAAATCTCATAACTTTCTGAAAACCAGTTATAACTAACGGATCGGGCTGAAACTTCGACATCTGATTCGGACATCTAGCACGACCATACGGCGAAGAATGAGCGTTCGGCGCTCTCTAATTTAATTTTGCAATAAAAAAAAACTGTAAATATTTTTAATGCGAAAGCATTAACTGTTTCATGGAGCGAGCTGACGTTATCAGTTTGAAGCTCGAAAACGGCACCTAGTTTCCGCGATTTCGCCTTCGGTTCCATTGGCTGCCGCGCGCGTCGACGTGGTGCTACGACCGCTCACCCCATGGCGCTGCGTGTCCATCAGCCAGCGCGCTGTTAACACGGAGCGTACAAGGTCGACGTGCCCAGGGGAGGACGCGTGTTGACCGGCGAAAAGTACGCAGCAGACGAGAAAGGGAGCGGACGAGCGGCTTGCATGCTTTCGCAATCACAACTCATAAGAAATGCTTACGTGTACCTCGAGCTATTTTTTTTTGTGACACCCTGTAGAATAGCTGTAGGAGATGCCTTCCAGGAGATGTGTAAAAGGCGTTTACGCGTTGCCTCTCGCGCGTGATACTCGGGGTCCTACCTACGCCTTTAGCTGTTCCGGTGACGCGCTGCGGCCCTTCATCTACTCTGCTCATCGCGGCGTGCCTCCCATTCAGCTCCTCGGACAGAGCGCGATGTAGACGCGCCGGAGTACCAACCATGACCCAAAAACCATTGAAGAAGCGGCAAAAAAAAGGGGGGGGGGGAGGAGGGATAGGACGAGAGAGAGCGAGGCTAGGTGGAGCTTTAGCGCGTCGCGCCATAGGTGACGTTTTTGTACGAGGGACGATGGTGTTGGGAAGAGAGATATCTCCTCGCCATCACGTGAGTTTTCGCGTGTACTTGGGTACAAAATAACGTCTACGCACCCTACCAACTCTAGCACGTCGTTGGTGTACTTACATAACATGTTCTTTTTAAACTAATTTCTTATTTTCAAGTTGTCCTGAACTACAGGTATTCCCTTTTTCGGACTATAAAAACCAAGCCAAGGTACACTTCATTACAGCAGTGCTCGATGCTTGAACCAAAAGGCGCTCAAAACAAAACAAGATTGCGTTTGAAAACGAAACTGAGTGATGATGACGATGACGATGACGATGATGATGCTTTTGCGGTAATTTCCCTTTGAATCGGGTGGTCTCCTGGTGTCACTACAATAAATCTTTACGCGTCTTCTTACCCACAAAACACTCAGAGAGCCAATCATTGCGATCTAGGAAATCAGCTCAGCGAATGATGAGGCGGAACATCCATTTAGACCTAAAAATAAAGTCTGCGTTGTGGCATTACGCAATGCAAAGCGTCATGCTTGCATTGCGTAATGCCACAGCGCAGACTTAATTTTAAAGTCTAAACAGATGATCCGCCTCATCATTCGCTGAGTTTTTTTCCTTGATCGGAATGATTGGCTCTTTGAGTGGTTTGCGGGGAAGTAGGCGCGCAGGCACTTCTTAGAGTGTTGGACCTAACCAGTGGGGCTCGTTTATCCCCGCTGCTAAACAAGCCGCCACCAACTTCCTAATCTTCTTTTGGTAGTCTCCACGAGATTACCCCAGCCTCCGTTGGCCATCGGTTTAGCGATGGGGCATTTGCTGCCTTTGGTCTCGCTGGCAAATTCGGCCACTAAACTGAAAGCAGACTCAATGTCGAGCGCCCCTGCCAGAGTGCTACCCTGTGTTGCCCGTTCACAACCCGCTGGTTGGACAGGTTGCAGGCCTGTGCGCGTCAGTACCAGGTGTTAAATTGTCTTTTTGGCGTTGAGTAGCGCCGTCTATTGGAGCTGTGACGTACTGCTGCCGCTTGCCCCGCTCCGTGCATCCACTCACTCGTCTGTCAGCGCACCTAGCGGCTGTTTTGAAGTTCGTCTTGGCTTCTTGTTTAGGCGCATCCGTTCACTACAGGACTAGAGACAGATATGGCTACTATCTGAATGGTTAATATACTAATATCAGTGATTCCCTTCGTATTATGCGGTAGCTTGCATCACCTTGTTCACCATGACTAAATAGAACCACTTTATAATAATATTAATAATAATCTTATATTTGAACTCCTTGAGTCTCGGGATGAGGTGCGAAAAGTAAACAAATTTACCCGACGAGGCCCTACCAACCTATATACTGCTCAGCATGGAAACAAAACACACTAGAAATTAACAATGGAACTCAAGTAAAAACGACAGAAAATTTGATCAAACAATGTTTTAATGTGCCAATTAGGCACGAAACAAGCCTTCTACAGAGCACTGAATTAATAAAATATACCAAGAGAAAAGAAAACCTGGGCAGGAGCTAAGAACTTTCAAGACAAGCAAATAATAACACGACTAACTGTGGTCAGAGCTGATTATACGATATTCAAATCAATGCTTAACCAAAGCTCTGTAAAAGCATATTGTAATATATAACGTTTCATGTAATTTTTGAAGGCAATAATGGAAGTAGCATTTCTTATTAATTTCAGAACCCTTGGGTGATAGTTCAAAAACTGCGGTATTTTATAGGCTAGAGCTTGGGAGCCATACTTTGTTCGTATTTTGGACTTTTTGTACAGTTCATTTCTTAGATTATATTGTGTGATTTTGGGGTGGTAGATCTCACAACATTGATTTCGGTCGATTTTGTACACGCGGTATATTGTCATGACTAGCTTTAAAATAAAGAGTTTATAAATATCTAAAATCCAAAAATTTGCGAAATATGGGGCTGAACGATCGGCATTGTGAAAGTTTTCGATGCAGCGCACAGCTTTTTTTTTTGTAGACCTAACAGTGTTTTTAGATTGGTTTTCGTTGGTTCCCCAAACTAGTAAGCAATGATGTAAATGAGATTATGTAAGACTGTAGTAGAGTTGGAACTTGAGCCAACCGGGAAAAAAGATGTTTAAGTTTATCAAATCAAATCAAAGTTTATTAAGACAACCTTTGAAGAATACAGTTGCCTGGGGCCGCCACAAAAGGCATCGGCATGCTTGACAAGGCGACAGCCCCCCCTCTCCTTCCCCCTCCCCGGCCCCTCTTTCTTCACGGGCAGACCACCTAGAAGGCCCAGATAAAAATAAATGTCTTACAGAGGACGAAAACTAATTGATCATGACTGATCAATAAAAATCCATAAGCAATGAAAAACTGTATGCAAAGACAAAAACCAAGGTAATAAAATCAGATTGTCCCCCACGCCGTGACAAGAAGCAACGACGCACATTCATTTTTTTATGCCCGCGCAAACAGAAAACAAAGGGACCACATGCAAAAATATAGTAGAGCCAGCCAGCCATCTCTACAAAAAGATTTTTTTAAGCCTGCAGATATATGCTGCACAAAAACGACAGCACCCGCGTATAAAAACAAAACAAAAACACTTGTTACCTTTGAGGTGATAATAGCAGTTATGTGATTGGCCTAAGCCGTTTTGAAGCACCTTTCGGAGCAGCCAAAGCAGTATTTCGGAGCAGCAAAGTGGCCTTCAGAGCAGCCAAAACAGTGTTTTGGGGCAGCAAAAGAGGCTTTGGGAGCCAAAACAGTAAATCGGAGCAGCAAAAGTGGCCTTTAGAGCAGCCAAAACAGTGTTTTGGGGCAGCAAAAGAGGCTTTGGGAGCAGCCAAAACAGTAAATCGGAGCAGCAAAAGTGGCCTTTAGAGCAGCCAAAACAGTGTTTTGGGGCACCAAAAGAGGCTTTGGGAGACAGCCAAAACAGTAAATCGGAGCAGCAAAAGTGGCCTTTAGAGCAGCCAAAACAGTGTTTTGGGGCAGCAAAAGAGGCTTTGGAGCAGCCAAAACAGTAAATCGGAGCAGCAAAAGTGGCCTTTAGAGCAGCCAAAACAGTGTTTTGGGGCAGCAAAAGAGGCTTTGGGAGCAGCCAAAACAGTAAATCGGAGCAGCAAAAGTGGCCTTTAGAGCAGCCAAAACAGTGTTTTGGGGCAGCAAAAGAGGCTTTGGGAGCAGCCAAAACAGTAAATCGGAGCAGCAAAAGTGGCCTTTAGAGCAGCCAAAACAGTGTTTTGGGGCAGCAAAAGAGGCTTTGGGAGCAGCCAAAACAGTAAATCGGAGCAGCAAAAGTGGCCTTTAGAGCAGCCAAAACAGTGTTTTGGGGCAGCAAAGAGAGCTTTGGGAGCAGCCAAAACAGTAAATCGGAGCAGCAAAAGTGGCTTTTGGAGCGTATATTCTTATAAAAATAAAAATATTTGTTTTAAGTGCTGGAAAACGAAGGGCACTTTGCCCGCCACAATGGAAAAATTATGGTCAACTTAGACCCCCTGTCTTTCTACATGTAACTAACATGCCAATGACAAGACATATTTTGCAATGCTTCAGTTAAATTATACATATATGTGTACCCGCTGTAAATAAATAGAACCGAATTGCACATATTCAAATTCATTTAAGATGGCTAGCTTAGTAGTAAATATCCCAGAATTAGGTTGACTAATTATATGATGTATTGAATGGAAGCAGTCTACAACTGATGAAACATGTAATTACTGCAGTAAAATGTGAAATTGTACACAGGACAAAGATTCATTATGATTAGCGGGTGCTTCCCTTTTTGCTTTTGAAACTTTCTGCAAGTTTGCTGCAATCCTCGCTTTCCCTTCGGCTAGTAATGAATGTCCACTTCGATCTCTCCAAAGAGACATTCAGACATCTCAAAAGTCTGCAGTACTGTTGGCGTCGCCGAGCAATTCTGAAAAAGCGCTTGCCACAGTGTTACTGCTTTTCGACGTGCCAGAGTTTCGTCAAAAGTAAGCAAACGCAATACAGTAGATTGCAAGCTTCCCGGCTTGTGCCTCTGCCGTGCAATCATGTTCGCATGGCATATAAGGGCAAGTTCAGCAGGCTGGCAGTTGCACGTTCTTCTTCACGCGACTTACCGAACAGCCGAAGCAGTTGCACGTGCTTCCGCTCTTCGATTGAAACCGAAACCATGCCACTCCGCCCCGTCGGACAAAAACAGTCCAGCGGCACATGCTAGCCATGCCGGCAGGCGAGGTACAAGCTAATAACACAGAAAAAAAGAACCTGAGCCCATCGATGCAGGACATCGCGAGCCAGGGTCAAAATGTTATTGGAGCGCTTTGTGCAACAACTGAACTCGAGACAAACAAGCGCACTGTGCGGGTTCAGCGTCCAGACATTGCCGTCTACGCTTTAGCTCCCTTCTCTTCACTAACATTTTTTCGCAGCCGAATTTTCACGTACCGGGGTCCCTCTCGAAAAAACGCCTACGAAAAGAAACCTAGGTAATCAATTCTTCGACACAGTAATCTTTGAGTTGAAGAAGGATATTTGTAGTAGCGTATGATCTAAACAAGAAGAGGAATGTTGATGAACACGCGGCGGTCCTTACGTTTCCGTTTAGAAAGCACCATATTTGCAGCGATGTGGGGATGGCAACACTCGACGTCGCGCGACCACGGTGATTGGCGAGGCAGGAACGAAATATAGTTCTCCCACGGCCCTTACTTTCAGGAGCGAGTGCTTCAGCTCAGACTTGTACGTAATCCGTTACAAGTAACGAAATTACTTGTAATCACCTTACATTTATCGAGTAATTTAGTAACGGAATAATTACATATTTTCTAGAGTAATTTTCAAAGTAATTCCCTTACATTTTTTACGTAACGGATTCCTTGTAATCCGTTACATTTTTTTCAGGACCAGTCCCCCCCCCCCCCCCGCCGCTTCTAAAAAGAAGGTCGTTTTCAGTTTGGTAAAGTTGAGCGCAGTGACACTGTCACGCGAATCGACCAGCGCAAAGGGAGGCTTGGCACTCTTCAGTTCCGCAAAGCCTTTTTTTTTTTTGCAACACCAAGCACTAAGCCCCTGAATCTATTTTTTTAGACCACTTACAACAATGGCAAAAAATTCAATTAAGCATTTCTAAAAAAAAAGAAAAAAAGGGGGAAAGGCAAGTTATATCCGTCTTTTTTCTTCTTTTTATTTAGTGTTTTTGTTTTTCTTTGCGATCGAAGGCGGGGAGAGGAACACACCAAGTTATTGTATGCCTCTTCCAAAGCTCAAGGCGCTAAGTGCACAGACAAGAATTAACAATGTCCTTCTCGGTTATAGTGACTAGGACCATTTTTATAATGTCACAACTTACAAGACAACGCTCTGTCTACCCTAAAATCCACTAGAAGAGATGTGATAATATGTGAGCTGTTACTGCCACAAGCATCCTCGTTCTTCGATGCACACTTATCATCTTCTCTTAGAAAACAGGATGTATATTTTTCAGCTTCTTTCGCCTTATTCGACCCTGTCTTAAAAGCTACTTACTTTTTTTTGCAGTCCAACTTCTAGGAGAAGGGGAACAACAGGGACAAAGGACAAACACAAATCTCCAAACACAGCTAGGTGACTGGTGAGCGACCGAAAAAATTTACCTGGTCCGGAGTATCAAACCAGGACCTCTCCATTACAAGTGGAGCGCTCTACCAACTGAGGCTAACCAGGGATTAGACGTCAGTAGAACAAACGGGTTTTATCAGCTGCCACCAGTCTAACACCAACAAGGGTGAAGCTTGCAATTTAAGGTTATGATTAGAATGCAATTAAATGCAAAGGTGCAAGCGAGCTGGACAAAAATGATGTAAATATGCTTTCACCTTTGCATTTAATTGCATTCTTATCATAACCTTAAATTGCAAGCTTCACCCTTGTTGGTGTTAGACTGGTGGCAGCTGATAAAACCAGTTTGCTCTATTGACGTCAAACCCCTGGTTCGCTCATTTGGTAGAGCGCTTCACTTTGTGGGAGCGAGGGTCGGCCACCACCACCAGAGGCCACTGCTGACCACCCAGAGCCTGCCCAGAGCGAAGAACATCCGGGGCGCGCAAACAGCGCACGGACAAGCGCGCGAGTGTATAAAGGAGGGCGACACGCCCACGGAGGGGAGACGGACGGACGGCAGAGAGACGTGTAGGTCTAATGCCCGGCATTATTATACTTTATTACTAACAACTCTTTGATGCCACTTTAATAAATGTAGTTTCTCGTTATGGAAACCCCGGCTTCGTGTTGTTCCTCCCGGATGGGCATGCAGCAAGGCAACCCTACCACATGGCGCCCAACGTGCTTTTGCTGCCCTTCCGTCGGAACGACACGGGGCTGGGTTTCTTCTCTCGGTAAGTTTTTTTCCAACTGCGGTGTTTCTTTTCGAAGTAGTGCTGGTATTCACGACAGCGCGATTGCTCGACGAAGTGGAGCCTCAAAACGTTGCTTAGTCACGCGGGGGCGTGTTTATCGCTTTGGGGGCGTGTTTATTTTTCTCGAGTGGCGTATACCGCCTGCTGCTGCACAGGTTTTCTTGTCTGCTTGGCGTTTTTGTTTTTCCCACCATGTCTCCCACACTACGGTCCGAGACGAGGGATGGCGAAAATCCTGGAGCAAGCGTGGATCCCGGAGCAGGCTCGGCGGATGCGCAAGCCGAATTGCTGCTGAAGGTGGCAGTCATCTGTGATGCGGTCACACAGCGTCTCGCTGTGCAGCAGTCACGTGAGCCGGAGCTGCGCCCCCAGCTGACGGTGCCGGTGTACACTGGCTACAACGACGCCAAGTCGATCGCCGACTTTCTGGGTGAGCTCGACGTCTACAAAGCCGCCTCAGGCGCCTCGGAATCCCTCGTGATAAGCAGAATACTCCCTCTCGCTCTACAGTCTAGCGCTGCGTGCTGGTTAAGGCTGCAACCTACGTTCACCAGCCTAGCGGAGTTCGAGCGGCAATTCCGAGCAGAGTTCCTGCCACCTGGTTACGAGTTACAAATCTTGAGAGAACTCGAGTCCCGAACGCAACATCCGAACGAAAGCCTGGTTCAGTATGTTCGCGCATTGCAGGAACTCACACGAAGGGCACAACCTAATGCCTTCGAGTCGGAGATTATAGCTCGGGTCCTCAGACAATGTCACCCAAAGTACCACGTGTACCTACACGGCCGCACCTTTGAGACCATTGAAGAGCTAGCCCGGCATGCCCGCAGCACAGAGGAGATCTTCCACGCTCAGAAGAGCTATCTCCCACCGCCTTTGGCCGCAAACTCTCTCGAACCCGCATGTGCTTGGCAGGGCCCCGAGGCAATCCCGGCGCTAAGACCTCCACGGGACTGGCACAGAGTGCCCAATCAAAGCAGCCGGAGGCGCTCCAGTTTTGGTTCAATGCGGGGCCACTGGAGGACGTCCGAAGAGCGCCCTGGTGCCGGCGACTCAAGCAGGTATTCGGACCACCACAACTGTGGACAGCGCAGCCACTTCCAAAGAGAGTGCCCTAATACAAACCCGAGGCAGAATGAAACAAATGGCGGAAGGGCTGGAAGTGAGCGGAGGGATTGTGGAAATCCGGTCAACCCTCGCGCGACTATGGGCCGTGAAAATCCGGAAGGTCACGTGGCATCCCAATCGGGAAACTATTACGGCCGGCGGCAATGAGCCCCACTGCAGAGCCGCCGATGGCCACTATCACAGCCGGGATCACGCACGCAGCGTCACTTGTTCCATCGGTATGTCGAATTCAGCCAAACAGCGAAATGATCGAGCCACGCATGACGATCATTTTGCTCGGTTTTCCTTTTGCCGCGCTTTTGGATACCGGGGCTGCTATCTCGCTTATAGGGGACGCTGCCTATGAACTTTGCAAAAATCAAAAAATAACCTTTCGTTCGGCAGACACACCTCTGCAGTTAGCCTCCGGGTCAACAATATCGGCGGACGGAGCCGTAAGGCTTAAAATTTCATTTAATGAGACAAAACGGCGTCAGCGCTTTCTGTATCTCCCGGGACTCGCCGTACCCGTGATCTTGGGTCGAGATTTTATCGCAGGCGTAAGCATGACGCTCGACTTCCCTGGTGGCGGCTATCGTCTGGGAAACCAGGCGGACCTGACTCCGTTCACCAGACGAGAGAACTGCATCACTGGCCCAACCCTCCCAGCCCACTTCACAACGCCTGCAGCTGCCCTACCATCCGAAATCTCGGATACCCTGCAGAAGTGTCCGGGCACTGACCTCCAAAAGAGACAGCTGGAGGACGTCCTGCGGCCGTTCTCCTCGATGTTCACGGAGCGACCAGGGAAGACAGACATCCT
This sequence comes from Ixodes ricinus, assembly GCA_037355805.1. NCBI lineage: Eukaryota > Metazoa > Arthropoda > Arachnida > Ixodida > Ixodidae > Ixodes > Ixodes ricinus. The sequence goes on along the minus strand of JAZHYW010016017.1, from coordinate 32,409 downwards.
GCTGCATCGAATTGAAACCGGTAACGCACCGCCTTGGAGGTGCAATCCACGCCCCATCAGCGTGCACAAAAGAGAACTCCTGGACGTGGCGCTTCAGGAGATGCTGGACACCGGCGCGGTACGTGAGTCAAAAAGCCCTTGGGCATTTCCTGTCGTTCTCGCCCCGAAAAAGATGGAACTGCCAGACTCTGCGTAGATTACAGACGGCTTAACGAAGTGTCTGTACGGGACAGTTACCCTTTTCCCAGCATTTCCTCTATAATGTACGCGCTCGGTAACGCGACAGTGTTTACCACATTGGATTGCAGCCGCGGATTCCTTCAGATCGAGGTGCACCCGTTAGACGTGCAGAAAACCGCTTTCATATGCCACAGAGGGCTTTACGAGTTCACCCGCTTGCCTTTTGGCTTGTCCAACTCGCCAGCGAGCTTTCAACGTTTGATGGACGTTGTGCTCGGAAACGCAAAGTACGAATTCGCGATGGCATACATGGATGACGTTGTGGTTTTCTCGCGTACATTCGAGGAGCATCTCGAACACTTGACTATTGTGCTTGAACGGATGCGGTACGCGGGCCTAACAATCAATCCGGGGAAAGTTCAATTGGCCGAGCCCAAAATCAACCTCCTCGGATTTGTTGTCGATAGCGGCACGCTCCATCCTAACGAAGAAAAACTGCGCGCACTAACTGAGTACCCGTGCCCCCATGACGTGAAAAGTTTACAGCGATATCTCGGAATGATTGCATTCTATAGGGATTTCATTCCTTACTGCTCGGAGATTTCTCAGCCGCTTAATCACCTTCTTCGAAAAGGCGTCAAATGGTGTTGGAGCGAAGAGCAACAAAGCGCATTCATAGCCTTATCAAAGGCAGTGACAGAGAACGCGTGTCTGCATCTTCCCGACCTAAACCAACCATTCGTTTTGCAGACAGATGCAAGCGATTGTGGCGTCGGAGCTGTTTTACTGCAGGAACATGACGGTAAACTTCGCCCGGTTGCTTTCGCAAGTCAGACCCTCAATTCCGCACAGCGTAATTACAGTGTTGCAGAAAGAGAATGCTTAGCCATAGTGTACGCGTTAAAGCGATTCGACATGTATTTGGATGGCGCAACATTCCAAATTCAATGTGATCATTTAGCGTTGTCATGGCTGAAAAGACTTCAGAACCCCGCTGGTCGCCTCGCTCGTTGGGCACTTACGCTGCAACAATACGATTACACTATTGTGTACAGGCCGGGTGCTACAAACCAAATTGCTGATGCACTTTCCCGCGCCCCTTCCTGAGGAGCACGTGCAGGAAGTTCCAGGTCTGGTTGCGGTCGTTAATACAGCACAGGGACCACCTGACTCACGGTGGGGAACATTGGTCTCAAGAGAAGATCTTCTCAAGGCCCAGCACGACGATGGGTTGTGCCAACAAGTGACTGCCTGGCTGGCAGAGTCTAGTCCAGTCAACACCAAAGGTGACGAACAGTTCGACTCTTACTTACTGAGCAGTGACGGACTCCTGTTGCGCTACATCCCTCAGGCTGATGATGATCTGAGCAGTTCTCCGTTTCGAACAGTGATACCTCGGAAGTTACGTAAGTCCTTCATCAGATACATGCACAGCTCTGCCCTAGCCGGACACAGCAGTGGGAGCAAAACTTACGATAAGTTGTCCCAGATTGCGACGTGGCCCGGCATGCGGCAGGATGTACTGAGGTATGCGCGTAGTTGCCCGTCATGCCAGAAAGCGAAGCCACGTGGTGGTCAACCCCCAGGTTTCATGCAACCGATCGCAAGCCAGAGCCCTTGGCAGATCTGTTGCTGTGACGTCATGGGTCCATTTCCACGTAGCCCACGCGGAAACCAGTACTTGTTCGTAGTAACAGACCATTTCACCAAATGGGTGGAGCTGTTCCCTTTACGAAAGTTGGACTCGCAGAAAATATGGGACTGCCTACTCCAAGTTTTCGCGCGTTTTGGTTTCCCGGCAAGCCTAATTTCGGACAATGCGTCGTATTTTACGAGCAAAGTGTTCGTCGATGCATGCGCGGTTCTGGGAGTTGAACATAAGCGGACTTCGCCGTATCATCCACAGGCAAATATAACCGAAAGGGTAAATCGAAACCTTAAGATGATGCTTGTTGCGCACACGGAGCGTCACAAAGACTGGGATGCGAAGCTCCCAGAAATGGCCTTTGCCACCCGCACCACGGTTAACCGGTCAACCGGGCTCACCCTGCCCAGCTCAATTTTGGCAGAGAGCTTGACTTTCCTCTCACTAACACTCTCCGTTCGACAGAGCCCAGGGCACAGGACCGCAACTACACAAAGTTCGCAGACGGCCTGCGAAAGCGTTTCACTATCAATCTCAAGGAAGCCCGGGAGAACCTTGACGTTGCCAGACTGCAGCAATCCGACCAGTACAACCAGGGACGTCGAGACCTGCAGTTCGAGGTGGGAGACTTGGTGCTCCGGCGCACTCACCCCCTGAGTGACGCGGCAAAAGGCTTCACGGCCTCACTGGCCAACAGGTGGGATGGTCCATTTCGTGTAGGCAAAAAGCTTTCCCCGCTTACATACACACTAATTCACCATCTCAGTGGTGAGTCCACAGGACCAACTCATGTCACCGACTTGAAACAATTCCACGTCCCGGAAGATGGTTTTTCGCAGGATCGGACCGATGCCGACGACGGCCCGGTTCCGGACCCCCCTCGCCGCCACACAGGCGGTACAACCTGCGACGTCGGTGACGGCTGAGAGAGAAGTCGTAGAGCGGTGGACAAGATTCTCTTATTTTTTTTCTTCTTTCTTTCGGGTTTCGAGCGTTGTACCTCGATTGTGTATCATCCTACGGATCTGATGGCCTTTTTGAGGGGGAAATATTGTGCGATTGTGTGCCCACCCCAGATTCTTTGCTTTTTTTTCTTTTTTTTATGCATTATGGAGTTAGGGGTTACAAATGAGAAGTAACCAATGGCTAATCGCACGTTCTGATCCACTAAGATGGATCACGGACAACGCAACCACCGCTCCCGGGCATCTGGGCGCCAGGGTCCCAGGACCCGTGGCGGCCCCAGTCACCGGGGGCGGCAACCGGCGAGGCCAACCCCACGGAACCGTGGCCAGTGGGCAGGACGGGCCAGGGACACCGGAGCCGGCCTCTGCCGGCGATGCCGGGAACGGCCGCAACGGACGGCCGCTACCTGGACGGTCCTCGTCGAGGACATCTCCCGAGGCTGGGCTTCGGAATTGAGCTGGGAGGACCAGCCCAGGCCAGAGCGCGCTGGCCCCTCCCTGGCAGTACCGGAACCCTTCAGGGGCCAAACACTGGAAGAGCGCCACCCCACAGAGCCGGCCGCGCACTACACGTCGGAGGAGATGCGCCTTCTCTGCCCGCTCTGTGGGGTTCCTGAAATATGCCGGGCGGCCCACCTCCGAGGGGCCCTGCACGGGGAGCGGGCTGACGCGGAGCGCATCGCCAGGATCAACCGTCTCGGCGACCGCGACTTGGAGCGCGCCATTGCGCTGATACAGCGCCGCCGGCCAGACCTTCTGCGGCGACCCCCTCCCACCGACGACCATGACGACACTGTCATTGATATGCCAGACGCTTAAGGGGGGGAAGTGTGGGAGCGAGGGTCGGCCACCACCACCAGAGGCCACTGCTGACCACCCAGAGCCTGCCCAGAGCGAAGAACATCCGGGGCGCGCAAACAGCGCACGGACAAGCGCGCGAGTGTATAAAGGAGGGCGACACGCCCACGGAGGGGGAGACGGACGGACGGCAGAGAGACGTGTAGGTCTAATGCCCGGCATTATTATACTTTATTACTAACAACTCTTTGATGCCACTTTAATAAATGTAGTTTCTCGTTATGGAAACCCCGGCTTCGTGTTGTTCCTCCCGGATGGGCATGCAGCAAGGCAACCCTACCACAACTTGTAATGGAAGGTCCCGGGTTTGATACCCGGACCAGGCGGATTTTTCGGTCGCTCACCAGTCACCTAGCTGTGTTTGGAGATTTGTGTTTGTACTTTGTCCCACTTGTTCCCCTTCTCCAGGGATTATTTTCATCATTCTTGTCCAGCTCGCTTGCACCTTTGTATTTAATTGCATTCTAATCACAACTTCTAGGGTTGGCCCACACTATTTGGGAATTCCAGCCAGGTTATCTGCACCTCAGTTACCCTTTTTGTGGGTCAGCTTTTTGCGAGCTCATGAAAAATGGTAACAGGGTGTGACACCTGCGCCAATTGCGCCATTTTGATACAAACCCAATTTTCTGCGCCTAGTTGCGCCAAAAACGCGAAATCGGTCAAAATTGCGCCACACTGCACCAAAGTAACTAAAAAACTAAAAAAACGTTTGCGGCGATGCTAGATTTAGCGGGAAACGAGAGCTTGGTTGGCGACGTTCAATCTCGTCGTAGTAAAGTACACCGCACGGGTACAGGGCGGCGCAAGCAACCGCCGCATTCGAAGATTTCAGCTGTAGTACCCTTCTCTACCTATGATACATAGTCGTTTCCGGATTTTCCTACTATTTTCCGCTCTCATTTGTGACTGCATGCTACCGGTGTGCTGTCACGCGGTCTCGCTGTCTGGCCGCAGGAGGTACGATGCACAGGCTATCAAGATGAGCAAGTATTTCTTTCGTTTTGAAAGTAAACTTTTTCTTAAAAGTGCTATTGAGTGCCTCCATTGTGTAATTGTTCATTCATGTCCGTAATCTTCTCGTCAAAATGGACGGTGCCGTTGCCATGAGTACTTTCGGTTATCCCACACGTGCTTCCAATGCATGAACAATAGAACGAATCGGTCACACACCCGTATTTAGCGTGCATGTGCTGCTCATATTTTTTCTATGCATTCACTATTTACCTTGGGACTCACTTATGTGGGGATTTTTTCTTATCTGCACGTGCTTTCTACGAGCGTCCGATCGATGTCTGGTTGTAGTAAACCGTGCTTTCCTGTTCATGCTCTTGAATCACCGCTTTAAAATGTTTTGCACTACAACTGCTCTTTGGCACCAGTTCGTATAAGCTTGAGGTACCTGGTGCCCACCTAACTTTATCAGCAAGCCTGTGTTTCCTGTCCTCATCTATGCGCATTAAACTCGGGTTTGCCTTTTCCGTTTCTTTTTTTGTTCTTTTATATTTTATCTTGGTGCGTATCGGTGCTGATGACTTAATGAAACCAGGGTGGAAAAAAATAACGATTAAAAAAGAAAAATCAGATTTATGTGATTTAAATAAGATTCTTTATGATTTAAATTGCTGATAAGCTGCTCTAACATTTTCTACTCCTAATCTGCTCCAAACTGTAGACTTTTCTGCTCCGAAGTTGCCCCAAGATGCGTGAACTGCTGCTCCAAAACGAGAATTTTGTGCTCCTAAGCTGCTCCAAAATCCAGATTTTTCTGCTCCAAAATTTGCTCCAAAACCTCTTTCACCTGTCTCACCCCTGTGGTAATAATCTTCCTTTTTTCTTCTTCCTGTTTTTACCCCAGCAGGACGCATCTTGTGTCAAGCAGATATTTTTACAAATAAAACATGATGGTGGATGCGTAGACTTGATATTCTGGGCTTGATGAGAGAGTGAAACTCGTGAGTGCTCCGTGCGTTTGTGAACGGCATCAAGAAAGGTGCAGACGGCCAACGTGCGTTTACATCTTTGTTTTAACCAACGTTCTAATTATTTGTTGTTGTGAGTGTCCTGTTTTTTTTTCTTAAATACTTATCTTTAAATATTGGAAACTTTTTCAAATTCACCAACGTCTCAACCGACGCTCGACCTGTTCAGAACCAAAGGAAGAAGAATATTGAGCCAAACCTTATTTGTTATTTAAATACCACCTTACTGTTACCAACTCTACTAAAACTTTCGAATATCAGGCAACGGCTGCAATTGGTTCGCTGAAAAAGCTCACTGCAGAACATAAAACATTCGTGAGGCACAACATGGCACTCCCATCCAGTGCCTCAGTTAAAATGGTGTTCAGCGTAGCAGTCGACATATTGAGTAAGAAATAACGCAAAATGTCTCACGAGACTTTCGAGAGTCAGGTGTTGCTCAAAATACTTAAAGGTCAATAAATGGAACAGGTGGCAACAATAAGAACTTGAATAACCTTCTTCCCCTTGTTTCTTAAGTAAGGAAAATATTTTTGAGAGTAACGCCACGAAAGTAACGGATTACTTTTGGGGGTAACGGTCACTTACTTACGGGAGGGTAATTGTGCAGCAAGTCTGCTTCAGCTCACCAAATAAATCCCGCCGCTCAAAAACGTGGTTTGGTTTTACTGCATGTCGGCATGGCGGGTCCATATCCCATGAGCGAATGACGTTTTAGCGACCACCAACATTTGAGCGAATCGATGTGTTAGGGATTGACGGGGGCACGTGTAACCCCCCTCCAACCCCCCCCCCCCCCGCGCTGCGCTTACGCGGCTTCGCAGCGACAGTATGCAGCGGCTCATTACAAAAATGTGAACCCACTTGAACCACCCGTAAACGCAGTTTCACGGCGGCCGACTATTCGTAAAAGTGTCATTCGGTGAAACGTGGGCGTTCGCTAAGACGTCATTCGATCAAGTGAATCCCTCCTCGTCATGGCTGGTAGCCGGGACTGTAGCGCCGGAGCGTCCGCACACGACCGCGTCTATCGTTGAAATTTTCTTTTAAAAATACGCGAGACGAGACTTACGATACGACGAAAGCGCGAAACGAGAGATGGTGGGAAAAACCATGGAATGAGGGGGGAAGACCGGATGGTCGATTGATACAGGGTACTTTGTGTCGGGTAAAGATCCTCTATGCGGGAAAAGTTTCACCATTCTTTGAGCATGGCGCCGCGCACACTATCGGCCAGTCGTGATATGATATATCTTGATTTCGGTTATGGACTTCCGTTCGCCTTTACATTTCCAAGCTGTTGCTAAGCCGCAGCTAACGGGCTCCCGTGCCTGTGGGAAAGTCGGCCGGAGAACTTTTCAGAGTTCCCCCTGGAACGAGAAATTAACCTCGGGAGAAGATCTTGCTTCACTGAATCAGTGGAAAGATTTCAACCCGACGAGCGTCGCAAGGTTATGCGATGTAGGAGCACTGTACAAAGCTCACCAGAATGCAAAGGGACAGCTGTTTAGAGCGAGTTATGCACTCTCTTTCAGCGTAAGCGCGAGCGATGTAATAGCGAGCACAAACACTGCCTACTTGTCATGCACGGATGTCCATGCCGTGGGAGTAACGCGTCGTTCAAAACGACCTGCTCCTGATCGTGCTTGGTGCGTCGTCGTCGCTCCCACTTACGGGTGCGTGCGGAGGTGCCGAGTACGCTCCCTCGCCAAATGTGGCGTACGTGCTCGCGTACGATGCTATGTTTCGCTCAAAGTTCATATTTTGCAATGCCCTCGCGGCTGCGGAGGCGAGCATGTGGATGTATCTATACCCAGTTTCAACATAAGTGCGGGCCAAGCCAGTGCGACATGGACAAGTATGCTGTCCCTGCTCTCCACATATTAAACATAAGTGGTGTATCATCTGAAATCGCGGGGAATATAATTGCAATTTGGCGGTTTGATATGATCATTAAAAGTATTAGCGATTCCCGTGAAGCCGAACGGCGGACAGGTACCCACGAGACACTCACCGATAATGCGACTCAGTAGGGACGATTGGGACGATTATCCAAAACACTTTTTGGATCCACGGTCGGATCCACGGGCGGTCGGATGCGAATGTGGTCTGTTAATGAGGTCACCGCCACACTTTTATAACAGGGAAAGTCCACACGACCGGCATCGCGCCGCTTGAGGTGACCAAGCCATAGAAACGCTTGGGAAGATCCAGCGAGCGCCTCGCTCGCAAACCGGAAGTTAGATGTGGAGTAAGGAAAAAATGCGTCACTTTTCCCAGATACAGGGGCTTTAATGCCGGGCGGCCACTTGCGCCACCTAGCTCAGGCATTCTAAAGTATGGTACTCAGTTTAGTTCCGGTGTTGAAAGGCGACCAAAATTGGTCCTTTGGTGCAGGCTTATCGCAGATTACTCATTATTTGGTGGAAATATAGCAGGATGTAGCAGGCTTAGCCCCTTGGCGCAGTTTGGCGCAGTTGGCTCAGCAATCAGGTTACTGCGATAGATACACTTTTATGTTTTCCGTTAAAGCTTGTACAGACATACCTCCCTGAATAATGGTCATGAGACCAGGGTGGTCATTTTTAGAAGTACGGGTATTTGATAATCTAATTTTTGTATGGCAATATTTGTGCGTATTTCTCTCTTTCTGTATCTCGTGTGACGAGAATTGTGAGGATGATATTTCCAAAGATACTTACTATAGAAGGCACTTGGTTCTAATTTGATATGATTATAGGTTAATAAAGATAACTTCTTTATAACATTTTGAATAGTTTATATTTGGTGCTTTCCAAAGAGCTGAGCACGATGAATCCGGTACGAGGCATTTTCAACTAAACGTAAGGCCTTTTTTTGAAGTGTGTGCAAAGTTTCTATATTTGTTCTTATTGTGGTCCCCCGAACAGGAAGACAGTGTAAAGACGTGATTGAACAAATGTATAATGTAGCTGTTATTTTACCAAGCGAGGCAGTACATTTTTACGTCTATAGACAATCCTTATATATCGGGAGATTTCCGTTCTTACTCTCTGCAAATGGAAAGAACAATATAAAGATTCATTAAACAAAACATCTAGGAATTTGTGTGATATAACACGCTCAATAATTTTGTTTTGAAATGGAATTTGGTTTACTATAAACTACGCTGATAAATATTAAAGACATGCGTTGGTTTCGTACTTCTAGGCTTGTTCCAGAAAAAAATATGTTTGTGTCATCAGCCTATAAAATTATATGTTCTGTTCGCGGTATTCGTATAAAGTAATTTATGTAATTTGAACATTAGAGCGGGCCAAGAATATACTCCTGCGGGACACCGTATTCTATTTAACCGATATTTGAGCTAGAGTGATTAATGTCTGTATATTGTGAACGATTTGATAAATAGCTGTTTATTAAAATAATTGAAATTTCCATAATTCCATATATAGACAAAACCCATACTGCTGCTCCGGTATAATATTATTTTGTTTAAAGAAATCGGTTAATCACACATTAATAGCTTGTTCCATAAGTTTAGAAAAAAGGGGAGAACGGAGATCGGTCTGTAGTTGCTTAGGTCATTTTAACACCACCTTTGTGAACCACCGACACTCTTGCTATTTTTAATTTATAGGAAAAATGCCGGTACTCAGTACTAGATTTCATATATGTGTGATTAGCCCAATAATTAAGTGAGCAACTTATTTTATAGGCTGAGATCAAATACACCATCTTCACCACTAGCACTGTTATTCTTAAGTTTGTGTATTAGGCTGTATATTTCGGTTTCCGTAGTAGGAAACAAAAATATTGAACTCTCAATACCCGGTGAGATGTAAGATTCGTAATCATAACTACTAACGACATTGCGAAGCACCGGACCTCAAAAGGTGGGCATTACATTTGTCAGCAAGTTTAACCCCTGTACAAGACACGCCTTCAATTATAAGCTCAAGAAAGATTTTCTTTAGTTTTTCGAACCTAGGTTATTTACATTTTTCCACACTTTTCTCGGGTTATAAATATCTGCGAACCTATTTTTGTGATACACACTTCATGTTTGTTTAATATCAGCGTTAGTTTATTTCTTCTTTTTTAAATTCAGCTGGGTCATCCGGATGTTTTTTTTATAAAACGGGCGAAGAGCTTATCTCGATATTTTATTCTTAAGAAGTGCAGCCTTAATCCAAAGCTTTTTGGTTTCCAGTTGTTTTTAAATGGCACCATATGAAACGCTTGATCATAAAGTGCCTTAATTTTTGTTGAAAAAAGGTCGTATGCTACAATGAGTTCATCCGACCGAACAAGGAAGCTCCAGTTTTTCTCCTCAACTAAACTTTAAAACAACATAATCTTATCATTATTACTGACCCTATACATGATGAGTGTATGGCCCGTTGGTTCTTTACATTGTGTTGAAAAGGGTGTGAAAAAAAATAAAAAATGGCTAAATGGTCATTTAATGGGATAGCAGAAATTCCGCCTCTAGCTCATTCACTTGATAGTTCAAAAGCACAAGTCAAGCAAGGCCTGAGACATTTCCCTCACTCTTGTCGGGACATGAATCACATTTTCATGACAGGAAAAATAAAAACAACATCAAGAAGCTTTTGCTTTACTGGATCTATGGATAATACATATATATTAAAGTCAAATATTTTCTCCGGCATAGCATATTTTCAAGGAATTCCAAGAAAACATGGCTACAGTACCCGAAGGAGTTCTATACACCACGACAAGCATGGTACCCGCACACTTTACCATGAGAGGCTCATTATACGGATTAAATATAAATAATTCTGACACAACATGTACATCTAGGTGTTCCTTTACATACACCGCCACACCTCCTCCTTTCATATTGTCTCGGGATATTGATGTGCATTCATATCCCGCGAAGTGAACGACATCATGTTCGTTTGAAGATTCCAATTGATCTGGAAAATAGCTCTCCCTATAGATTTGGATATGTTAAAGCGGATA
>JAZHYW010016017.1:0-21784 GCA_037355805.1 Ixodes ricinus | reverse complement strand
ATGACGGATAGCGTATTGCTAGGGTTCGTACAGCTGGTCCAGCTCCTTGACTAGCATCGTAGGCTCCATGTGCAGCCGCTTGCCCTTGCCACGCTTCAGCCGGTCGCTGCGCGCAAAATAATTGTAGTAGAACATGCAGCTTGCACCCAATATACATTGCACACTGGGAACCGGATTATCCACGGTAGAAAACTTACTGAAGTGGAGCCTCCAGCAGGGCTGTCACTGCTAGATGCAGCTGCTAGCCTTTTCAGTTTTGATCCCCTTGGCAGCTGGTTGGAATACATATAAAAGAAGATGTATTGATGGATTATTGATATTTTGTTTAGAGGAGAATCTGGTTGCCACAGAAGGCCACTGATGGTAAGCTATGTTTGTAACTTCTACCTTATGTAAAAGTTACGCAGTGAACCTCAGTTAGCAGCGTTACAACGATTTACAACACAGTTAGAAAAAAGCGACAATGTAATACTAGAAGCTCTATCATAGCGAAGTAGAGAATTATGGCGAAGTTTGACTGAGTCACTTACCAATGATGCTGCACTTGCTGCGGTTGCCGTCGGTAAGAACAGCGTAGGGATCGCCCCGCGTCTCAGTTGCAGACGTCCAGTGACCTTTGTGCGCGTCTTGAAAGCATCCGGAGCGAAATGTCGCGAGCATACCCGAAAAAATGTGTCGCTAGACGAACACCCGATTGCCTCCAGCCAAGTAGCTCTCAAATTATCTGGGACAGCATGGCTGCTGATACACTCGGCATCGCGGTCACTAGGCTTGCAGCAACTGACGGAGCACCGGCGCCGCTTTACGGGAACCGACATCTCAAAAAAAGAAAAAAAAAACAATTGGCACTGACGCGCGTCAGCAAACAAACAAAAGATGGGGTAAACGTTGGGTAAACGTTGGGTAAACGGGACACACGAATCACGCAAAGAAGAGCAGAAAAACAAAAACCTGTCACCCCGCGCCACTTCCTAAGTACTTACGATGACTAACTAACACAAGCAACAAGCCCTCTTCAGGAGGTCTTCACATATCAACGCGATAAAACTATAAAACCACCCGAGGTACGCGAGACGCGTTACAAGACGGCGACCACGACAGAAAAACAAATGGCGCAGCCAGCTTTTGTTTGTTGGGTTTGTTGTTTTATCCGAACGGAAGTTACGTTTTTGTAAAACGTTTGTAAACAATTACGACGTTCATTCGATGGATTGTTTCTTAAACATAAAAAAATGTAATTCAAAAGGCAATTTCAAGAGATCACGAAGATTTTATAACCAACATCTAAGCTGTCACTCATTCTATTGGCCAATGAGAAGCTGATTTGAATGACCATCGTTACCAATGAGAAGCCGAGCTGAATGACCTGGAATTTGCGCGCAAAACTTCAAATAAATCTTTCGCCGTCAATATTGCTCTAAAAAAATTTTTTTTTTCGCGTAAAATTCATTTTTCGACACGCGTGTCCCAACCAGACTGTTTAAAAAAAACTGTTTTTTCTTCTTCAGGGGCCCTTTAAACAACCTTTTCTTCAGGATGACGAATCTACAGACTCTGACTTTTTCATTAATATCCGGATTTAAGGGCACAGGGTAAGTCCTATGCTCCCCATGCATTTGAGGCCATGTTGAGGAACATTTTTCTCGGCGACTATTAGGAGTATTCCTGTCATGTATATATCATTTTGTTCGAAATTTTGTGCTTTATCTACTGAACTAGAATTATTTGAACCAATCTAAAATAAGATTTTCTCAATTTTTTTTATTATAGTACTGAAATTTTAGTTTTTTTCATGTATTAAACAAATTATAACTCAAAAAAACACTTGAAAGTACACATGGTACACACCTGGAAAAACGTGCACAACGTCTCGGGATTGTCTTGCTGAAAAAAATGCTATGCAATAGTTGTCAAATAATTTTCTAAGATTATCTGTTACTGGACAAGCATTTAGGTCTAATGTTGAATTTGTTTTGTGGCAAAATTTATTGATAAACAGGGAGCGTATCCCAAAAAGGAGGCGTGGTCACCTGCTACTTGCGTTCGGAAGAAGGGATTTTTAGCCCGAAATATAACTCTTAAAGAACACTGTGACAATAGAAAATGTGCAGAAATAACTAAACTTGTTAAATTGCAAAAAAAAACAACTAAAATCGATTTTTTTTCATTTTTGCCCTTACCCTGTGCCCTTAAGTAATGAACCGCCAGCTAATGAAGATGACTATCATTTCATATAACTGGAAATTAATACGGTAATCAATAACTTGTGCACACAAACCGCCCGCAGGATTAATAAACTAACCTGTCCAATAATTAAACACATATGGACCTATAATTCACATGTTTATATAAATATATTGAATTCCTGTTTGCCAGCCGGCTATTTTTTGAAAGCATGAAAGTAGGAAGAGTAATCCTACTAAACGAACCAAACCGTCCCAAAAATCTTCCAACCTCTTATCGACCAATCTCTTTAAATACTTTTCTTAGTGAAATCCTAGAGCGCTTACTATATGATAGATTATATTACTTGTTAAATAAATCACACCTTTTTACACCCAAATCGATTTGGTTTAACCTACAAACGAATCTTCCACCAAATGATATCACTTAACCTCAATACCTTCATAAACTTAAAATCCAAGGAGCGTTTGACTCTCTATGTTACTCATTAATTCTAGAATTTTTAAAGAAACATGACTGTCCACCTAATTTATGCTCTCTATTTCATTCATTTTTTAAAGAGAGAACTATATTGAAGATAAAACTATATATTATAACTTAGAACCCAATCCAATAACAAGAAAAATAACTTTAGGATGGCCACAGGATTCTCCCCTAAGTCTATCGTTATGAAGTACTATAATGCATGATTTATTAAATACCACTCTTCCTCTTTATATTCATATCCAGGCATTTGCAGAGGATGTGGTGCTGGTTGTAGACGGAGTTTCGCGCCGGGCATTGGGAACACGCTCAGAGAATACTTTGAATCATATCACACAATGGGCTACAGAGAGAAAATTAACCTGTAACTACAAGAAATGTTGCTGCTTATTAATTGCTCCAGGTACTAAATATCAAACGCACTCCTCCACAAATAAAATTTAACAACCGTAGCTTAAAATTCAAACAGGAATTCAAAATATTAGGCATCATTTTTTATGCACATTTATCTTTTATTCCGCATGTAAACTATCCTTGTAATAGAGCAGTTAAACACACATTTAATTTAGCTTGATTCTCCTCTGTGCAACGGTGACCGAGTGTAGGACACCCTGGAGAAAGTTTACCTACAATCCATTAAACGTTACATCATATACGGGGCACCTGTATGGTAGAAAAAGAATACAATAGCCATTTAAAAAGGAAAATAATCCCTCTTCAAAGACTTCCATTATTAAAAATCTAACAAGCATATTGAACTACCTCAAATGTTACTTTACCAGTTTTATGTAATATTCACCAATAACGCTAACTTTGGATTTAGAAATTTTTATCTTTAATATATTTCAAGAGAGGAAGCCCGTAAATATGAAGACCTGTTCTTTGCGAAATCAAATTATTCCATATCCCATGGATTTATGGGCCGTGCACCTAGCAGTAGATTCTCTATAGATTATAGAATATACAATCCTACAACCTTCCAAAGCAGTATAAATACATTCAACAGTTACACAGATGGTGCTAATTTGTTTAAATACAGTCGCCGCAGCTTTGGTCATAATAAAACCTAATAGTAGGATAGCTGAAAAGAAGAGAATATAGCCTAGACAACCATAATACCATTTCTGAAGCAGGATCAGTAGCCGTTCTGTAAGCAATCGCAATACTTAATAATTACACAAAAACAGCCTGAAACACTAATATTTTCACAGTCAGTTTATCCGTCCTACGAAGCATCCAATAACCCTGTAAATCTAAATGAAATAATCAATACAATTAAAATAGAATTTTAGAGCATTAAATACACAGTTCAACACTAATTTTTATTGTGTTAAAGGTCACTCTGCTAATATAGGCAACGATTTAGCTGATCAATATGCATCATCTGCTATATACCATGGTGTCTACTTACCTCTAAAACTATCAAAACAATACGTCAAAAAACAACTAATTTTAAAGAGTGAATGGTTTATAGAATGCTCAGTGGTAGAGGGGGGGGGGGAACAGAAAGTGTATTTATCCAATAGGATGCTGTCAACATATAGTATTTCATCATTTTTTTTCAACATATTACTTAACTCAATTATTAACAAATCATGGCAGATTTCCATTTTATTTTCTTAGATTTAATATTAAGGATTATAATACATGTTCTTGTAGCATGCAATGTTAATGATATAAACCATTACTTTTTTCACTTGTCCGACTCTACGAACAAGGGCTAATTTATTAGATATTTCAACTCTAAATACTGCTCAAAACAATAATTATTTCATTCAATCTCTAAGGTGGAAATAATGGTGGACCATGATAAAACGATAAATAATCATTATATAACTAAATAATTAATGAAAACCCTTTAAGAAAGCGACTTCAACCCTACTTATTTAATCAAATGGGGCATATCTATCATAATATAAACCGATCATTCGGTAATTAACATATTCTCACAAATTGCAAAACAAAACATGAAAAAAGAAGAAAAGAGAGTGATTGCCGACGCCCTCACAAATTGAGGGTCCCCTCCACTTCCCGAAAACAGGAGCGAGGGGGCCATGCTTGGCCAATCGCGACGGCGGATCCGCTATCGCGATTGGCCAGCGCCTTGCCCTCGCGCCTTCCTTGAGGAAGGGAGGGCCCCTCAATTTGAGTGAGGTTTGCACCTGGCGGTTGGCTTTGGGTTGGAAAACAACCTTAACTGATAGAAAACGAGAAGGGGAACCTTCCAGAAAACTATGTATAATAAGCGTTGGATAAACCACAGCTATGAAAAGACATTGAAAAGGTAGAGAAACCCCAGACATGAAAAAGGAAACATAGGCGGGGCCAACAACATGCTCTACGGAAGGATTTCCACAACATACGGAGGAACGATTACTCTGGTAACCTCAAACTTCCTAGTAAGCTTTACATGACTATGCATGCCCAAGGGTATCCATTTTAATATTATTAGAGAGTATGGACCAGCTTTTGCCCCTGGCTTCACATTAAAGGAGGTTAAAAATGGCTTGTATGGAAGACCCAAGGTATTCTTACGTAGGAGTAAAAAGGGACTAGACCAGAAATCTTGGGCTTCCTTTAGCTTAAAGAAACAAAATGCTGCTGTTTCTGGTGAAGAAAGGGTCCCCCTTTCTCTCACATCTATGCATTGACTTGATACTAGATGTTAAAACCACTCTTTCCAAATAAAACAAATAAAGATAACTATATCAATTTGAAAACAAAGAGCAGATCATTTTAAAAGATTGAATGAAATAATGCCACAGTTATCTTATGTTTAAAAGAAAAACATAAGATATTTGCATCCACTTGTAAAATATTGAATGATTTAATATATGAAATAATCTAAATAAACAAATGGAGAAACACAAAATAAAGATTGATTATTCAAATCTAGCCCTCCAAGCAACCTCACTGTCAGCATCTTAATGATGTAAACCATTTCAATCTGTTTCTCCCAAATTTTAAAATTAAAATACATTTACAAAAAAAACTAGTATCATAAGACATGTTTGAAATATTCATCTTCAAACTTAGATTTACACGTCGCTTATACGTATATCTATATATGTGAAAAGGGGCACTGCGCCCAGCACCATAAAAGTAAATCAAAGTGTGAAAATTAGGGATTCTTCAAACACACCTACAGCTAATTTAAATGCAACCTAAGTTTTCAATCGCAACTTTCTTAAATAATGATATAAATACTTAATATATGTAATAAAATAAATAAGAAAGACATACTCCGTTAATATTAATCAGGATGTATAAAATACATGCAAATATGTATCGAAATACAAATATAAATAAATACTTCTGTCTAAAATTGTATTTAATTACAAATCCAATATATTTTAAAAAAGCATTTAAGTACAAGATATAAATACAACCAAATGTATTTGTCTCCTCCAAATACTCTTCAAATTTGCTCTTCAAAATTGGCGTAGGCGACTTCAGGGCACTGCAACAAATTATTTAATATTGTATCGCACACACTCGGGTTATAGTAAAAGTAGACTCACCTAATGGAAATTTAATTACAAAAAAATGTAATCAGCTTTTGACGTAATAAGTGAAAAATAATACAGAGCTCTCAAGCAGCTTTCTTTATACGATTACATTTTGGTACAAAACCAAATAAAGAACCGAGACGACCTAGACGCAGCAAGAGCTAGAGAATTTTTATCGTTGCAACTGCACTAGTTACGGAAAATTGACGACTCATGGTCGAGAATGTTCCAGGCAAAATATAAATGGAAATCCAGTTTTGGAAAGTATCACAAGTTGTCATATGCCCTTTATTTTAAACAGTTCATTTAAACGTCGATTCTGTCACTATTCTTTGGTTTGACTAGCACCGCACTTCACAAAGTCACTAAACGTTTGTGCTTGATTGAGAGACACTGAGGATGTATTACCACTAAATTGTATTTTAATTACAATTGCATTTTAGGAAATAATCTACTGTTTTAGTATTTAAATACACACAAATACATTAACAATTTAATTTAATACAAATGCAAAATACACAACGTATTTTCTGAAATATTGTATCAAATACCGCATTTAAAATACTGGCTCATCCCTTGGTATTAATATTCACCACTGCCTTCCAATCCGACCCTCCTAAGTACAAAAAAAGAAGACATTCTAAGAAGAGTGGAATACAGGTGTCAATTTCTTCACCACATATGACAGAAAAGCCATAACACACTCAACAATAATCTACACGCAGTATTCCTTTGTCAGAATGAACATCATAGAACACAAGTCCTCTGTCGCCGCCGTCCACCAGCTAGGGAGAACACGGAGGCACCTTTTGCTACTCAAGCAAACCTAGAATATAGATTCATACAAATAATTTTCTTATCTTTATTTATAAACGCCGTATTCTTACTGATTCTTTTCAGGTCCATTCCAACAACTGTGGCTTTGGTAGTATCCTTCCTGTTTTTCTTTGCTGATTGGCTTTGAGATGAAAATTTTCTTTTTTGGTCATATTAGACTCTCATTTATTTATTTCTTTACTTGTCGGTTTGAACCTGTTATACCGCCTGGTGGTGCAGGTGGAGAGACACATTTTGTTTTTTAATCATCTTAGCTCTCAGTTGAGAAAATGTAAAATGCATTTTCCCCTAGAAAGTCCCGCTTTAGCAAAAACCGCAACGCCCATCGCCTTTAGTCCCAGTTTCAAAAACACGCTGACGCAAAAAAGCTGCTGCTGTCGTAATCGACATCAATAGCAAGTAACGCAGTAGTAACAAGTCGTTACTTTTAATCGGTATATTGGTAACGGTAACGCGTCCCCTTTATTTTGAAGCAACGTAGGTACTGGTAACGCGTTGCCTTTCATTTTGCAGTTAACTGCATTCTCGTTGGCCTTTTTCTTTGGGAACGCGCATACAACACTGCGAGCCATGCAGCGTCTACTTGTGTCAGAGATTCATCTGGCCGCATAGCAACACCGACGTGCGGACACGGCCTAAGACCTGCGAAGTAATACCAGCGCTCGAAGCTCCATCGGACATACCATCACACCACCGGGGACGTTCACTCCACCGTGATCGCTCGCTTCGCCCAAATGCAGGTATCTGGACGCTGTTGGGAAATCGGCTCCACGTCGCACGACTACCGCTACATTTTTAGCGTCAGTCGACCGCTCCACGGGGTGGCCAGAGGTTGCGCCAACGAAGCGACATTACATCACAAAAGAGTGTTTCAGCACACTACCTGAAAGGTGGAGTCAGTCGACTTGCTAGTGCGCTCCAGACCATCACCACTCAACCCAGCTGACGACAGGCCTGAGTCGTCGCTGCTCCGGAGCGTGTCCCAATTTCTCGAAATGCATCCCACCTTCAATACTTGTCGGCCTACCACATAGTCCGACGGTGTGATTGGAACGTTTCACTGTCAGCCGGTTGCATCCAATCAGCACAGTTGCACACATTGCCGGACGAAACCCTTGCTTCTACTCATGCTCGGAACTGAACATCTTCTTCAAGTCGGATATAAAACTGCACTGCGGCGGAGCTGTGGCGTCAGTACTTGGGTTCAATAGGCGACTTCGTCTGCTCCTGGAGCTGACGATCCGCTTGATATTCATCGCTGAAAATCACGTTCTATCGACTGCGCACCATTCCTGCACGACCTCCCGCCCACCTACACTATGGTCAGCGACTGCCTTCTGATGGGATGCACTTCAATGCCTAATGCTAGTCTGGTTGCATACACGTCGTTCCTGACACATGACGGCGTTAGGAAACAACTTCAGTCTTCCAGCGATGGACCGTATCAAATTGTAAAGCGCAGTCACAAAACTATGACGCCGCGGATCAAAGTCAGCAACAAAGTTGTTTCGTTACATCTAGAA
Organism: Ixodes ricinus; assembly: GCA_037355805.1. Taxonomy (NCBI): domain Eukaryota; kingdom Metazoa; phylum Arthropoda; class Arachnida; order Ixodida; family Ixodidae; genus Ixodes; species Ixodes ricinus. The sequence continues at coordinate 13,248 of JAZHYW010016017.1, read as the reverse complement.
GCCCATCTCGACCATCGCCATTATCGATGCGCACGCAACGCGGCTGCGTCCAAACCGTTCCGCCTTCCGCTTCACCGCTGCATGAAGCTTCAGCGAAGCTTGACATATGGTGGAAAATGAAGTAATGGCGGTCCGCTAAAGCTCGGCAAGCCAGAGTGGAAAAGCTGGGAAAGGCTGCTGCGATCTATGAGCGACCCGTGCATCGACAACCGGCATTACTCCACCACCTGGCGTGCATACCTCCATCTATGACTGATTCGGCGGCAACCAAAGCGTTGTGTCGACATCTCTTTGGTACCGGACACGATCCTTGGGGACCCTAGCCCTTAACAGCTCCACTGTAAAACTCCGCTCACGTACGAATACAGCTAGACAACGGCAGCACGAGCAATGGAACGCGTTCAGTCTTCTCGACAACGACTCACAGCAACCATAAACAATCGGGGAAAAAAGAACGCTCTGCAATCTCGCCTTTCTCGCAAGGGATAAGGGGGGGGAGGGAGTACCAGTGACTAGGTCTCTAGAAAGAAGATGCGGTCACGAGAGGCGCGCGAGGTACGGAGCAGCATCGACGCCAGGTAGTCTCAACAGTGAAGCTATTTGTAAGATAACAACGCGATGTAGGGCAACGATCCTTTACAAAGTCATATGACATCATTTTCCCACTAGATTTAGCGGGGAAATAAAATTGTCTTGAGGTCACGCGAAGTCAATTTTCCCACTAAATGTAGCGGGGAAACTGAACTTTAAGTCACGTGACATAATTTGTTTTGCTAAATTTAGTGGAAACTTAATTGATGTTGAGGTCACGTGACGTGTATTTTCCCGCCAAAATGTAGGGAGGAAACCTGATTTCTATGTCACGTGACATCAAGTCGTGACGTTGTTTTACCCCTAAATTGAGCGAGGAAGATAAAAGGCCAGAAACATATCAAAGTAACCTGAAGATTCTAAGAAAACTAATCGTCTTTAAAAATCGCTTTAACATATACCACAAAAACACCCCCGAATTACAAGAAAAAGAAATCCCGATAACACGGAACCTTACCTATACAGCATACTGCGTGAAGCAATTCTTTTCAGAGATGGACAGAATGGGCTGCCAGCATGAACAAGTTGAATCGCAACAAATTTGTTCACAACTATTAAAAAAAACGATAAAAAAACAAAGGAAAGTATTGCAAAAAAAAACAAAAAACATACACATGATATTCTTCAAATCATATTTCCGTTTTCTGAGGAAAAAACGGCTCACGCGTGGACTTAAAGCGGCTAGGAAAAATATTTCTTCAAAATGTTATGTTATTTTTGTTTCGTTTGTCGAACACATATTTCAAACTTCAGAGTTAATGTACCCTTTGGTGCTGTTTTCTTGGAAGACGACTTATTCTTGTATTAAAAGGGGCGGTGCAACGATATTAAATTGGAATGTGTTTCACATTACACGAGCTTACTGGCACAAGTGGGACTCAAGGATACTCGCCCGCAACGCCACTGGCCAAGAAATTCCTTTGTTGCGGTGTATTTCAAGGACAAAAGTGAGCGTTTCTATTCAATCTCTCCTTCGCAAAACTTGATGACCTAGCTGGGCGGTAGCATTATCGCCCAGTGACGATATTTGAATGCGGCTCACAGATTAGACCCGAGCATTGCGTAGGCACTCGGCTTGGGTTCGTGGTAACCTATAGCTCGAGAAGCATTCGGGTAGTGGCCCGTGTCTAATCGCTGCAGTGACGACAATAGCCGAACCATACCAATGTGTGGAAGTCAGCGCGTGTCCTATACCTTGCTAAGCCCAGCGCGTGGCTATGATCCACATTGGCGGCATATAATCGGCTCCAGATCACGTGGCCGCTTATTCAGGCTGTGAGTTGAGGGGGTGAACTCTGCTCGTTCTTCTTTAGTATTTTTGCGACTTTGATCGCGTGTGGGCGAAAAACGAACAGGTGATTCACAGGTCATTAACGTCAAGGATCCGAGTAATTGCGCAAAGTACAAAAAAATCGTTGCATCGCCCCTTTTATGTTATAGTTGAGCATAAAAACTAAGCTACTGCACCTTGATAGTACCGTTCTGAAGTCTAAACAAGTCGAAATAAGATGTCACATCTATGACAGGCGGTGCCTTTGGCGGTCTCACGTCTTGTATGCCTTTTGTTCTAGGTGAAAAGCGTACCCTTTATCTTTTGCCCTTTATGGAACACTCTTCTGTCATACTGAGACGAACCGCATGTTACTTGTACAACACGCTTGTGATTTCACACTGTCATGAGAGCCTGCAACCTTATCAGGAAAGGCATAACAAAAGAAGAATGCTATGTAACGATGATCTTAAGGTGCGGTGAGACCTCGTGAAAAATCAAAGTTGACCAGCGAGAAAATTTTGTTTCGTTTTATTCGAAATAGATGCTAAACATTAAAGGAGTATATATATATGACCGGAACACCGTCTTCGCTATAACGTCGAGGGAAAGAGAACGCTGATCATGGTTGTACTGAAACTATTCCTTGCGTTTTGCGCAAGTAACGTATGGTAAGTCTTTTGCTCGAACTGGACCATCAACTTCTTTATTCTACGTGTTTTGACTCCTATGGCTGAGTCGTACTCCATAGCTCTAATCCCAGTATTAAATAAAAGTTTGAAACTACAACAACAAAACTAATACCTTGCGCGTTACCTGCTGCGCACTCCTATGACGTGGTTTTAAGGTTTCGATGGTCGCTATTGAGGACTTACTGTGTTTTTATTACCATACCTTAGGGTTTTTCATCGCAATTCATGCACGGTTTTGGTGTAAAATATTTAATTTTGGCCAAAAAATATATTTTTGGGGACATTCTCTGAAATGAAATAGTGCGAACGGCAAGCTTAACAAGATTATTTATTGTTTTCAAGTTATTGACCATTAAAGTGGCCGAAGTGAAAACTGACGTTTCTGCCACCGGGGGGGGGGAGGAAGGGGGGGCTCGCTTGTGTGACCGCTTGCTATTTTCTCACTTCCCGAATAAAGCACTAGGACATTTTGTGACACTTTTGAAATAGTTAATATTATGCTGAAGAAATTGGATTACTGATTTTTATATGTTTGAGCAACCTTTTAATAAACGTCCAACTGTGTTCCCACGGTGATTTTTGCCAAGGTACGGTAATTCTTACGTGTTACCTATCTAATAGTTTTTATGACCTTGAATCATCAGCTCTAATTTAGTTATTTTAATTGAATGCGAATTCAATAACAAATATTTAATATTATTATATTCAATACTATAAATGTATGTTTAAATAAAAAATATATGTTTAATACATTTGAATTACCAAATTTTTCGAAAATATAGAAGATTCAAGATCGATTTTCTCCTAAAAACTAAAATTTTCTCTAAAACAAAATTTTTTTTATTAGCAGCAGGATTATAATTTTGGTTTATTAGAAAATTAAAATTTAATATATGGTATCTTGTTTTACACGACCACAATTCAAACTTGAGTACTGTCAGATGTGCGTTGTAAAACAGCAAGCCCTGTTGCAGTGTAACAACTTTTTTACTCTGCGTTGCATACTACTTTCGCATTGCATTTATGATTACGTGTTAATTCAAATATTATTGTTAGAACCGTTCCATAATATTGGTCAGGATAACACATATGCGCAGAGCACTGTCACAACGATTGGATATTTTTACTGGTTGAAACGCTCACGTTACTCTTCAAAGTGTCATTACGGGCAGGGCTTGAGGCGCTCTTTTGGCAGGCAATTTTTAAAGCGGAGCTTAATTAGTTGGTGAGATTTTATGAGCTAAAATTTCAACAACTATTACAATTTCGCAAATTCCTTAAATTTGTTTAGCCTCTAATAGTAATTGCCGTAAATTCTGCAATAGCAACATGACCCCAAACACCATTAATTAAAGAGTTAATTAACATATTTTAGTAGATCAGCAAACTTACCGTGACGATTATCCCCTCACCGAATTTCCGCCAAGCTTGATAAATACATGATGAAAAAGTCACTCTTATAACTCTTACCACCTTCAGAAAAATCGGTAAGAATTAAAATTAAACATCCATTTTAAAAAGTGCGTTGGTATTGCATACATTGTTTTACGAAATAGTTGCACAGAATAGCCGATTCACACGACGGACCGAATCCCGATTTCCGTCCGCGAGGCCATGCAGTATGTGACCGACACGTCACCGATTCCTGCGATCCGGACCTCGTCCTCGGATTCGCGGATTGATAAAGTCCAGCGCCTTTTTCACTCGCGGACTTTGGCTGAGGATCTAGAATGCCTTAGCTTGAAAAACCCAGTCGAGTTTGACAGCAGTTTAACCTTTCTGGTTTGGGCTGAAAGATGACTGGCGAACTGTACGCTGTTTTTCCTGTCCCTGGCCCTTCGTAAGAGCTCAAACTTAAGCGATGAGGGACGCATGTTTTTCACTTCGCTCGGGGAGAATTTCCAGTGATTTGGGACATGACGATGAGTGAGTACGCCAACAATGCTCTCGAAAGACGCGTTGGGGCGTAAAATTGTCGAAAAGATGGAGACCGCTTTCCTGAATGTGGCCCGTAACTTCCGGTACGTATTCTATTTATAATGTACTCCATTCCTTATTCTATCCGGGCATGCACGGAAACGTTTGGGCAGCACTCGCGCCAACCAATAAACTTCTCTCTTAAACTGTTTACCGCGTTTCCCTGTACTGTGCCTGCAGTGTTGCGGGTCGCCCGTAGGTAGACTCGATCTTCCGTTTCGAGGTGGCGCGGCTGCTTAAAATAGAGGCTCCCTGAAGAAATTCTGGAAGGAAGCACACCTGTGATCGTTCTTTCTACTAGACTGCGAACAGAAACGTATTCCTAGCCAGCCGGCCGACAAAATCTTATTGCGGAGGTGGCGCAGTGTGGCGCGTTTGTTATATTCAGATTTGAAGTTTTGTTACGGTGGGAGATCGGTACTACTGCACGCGTTTGGGTTTAATGGTATTGAACCTTGCAGAGTTTGTTTTCCCGAAAGACGCTATGACATAGGGTGCAGAAAAGAAAATCGCTTACACAGTGATCGTACCATGCATTATCCGCAGCCCTTGCACAGTAAAATATGTTTTGTTCACAGATACGCTGAAGACATTCTTCAATAACAAAAGAAGGACCTACCGTACGGAGAAAAAGAAACTGGAGTCATCTAAAAGCGGCGGCGCTTCCAGCGAGTCGTACAAGGGAAAATTGAAGTTCTTCCATTGCGTGAACTTCCTAGATCAGGGTCTCAAACACGCGGCCCGCGACTCGCTGAGAAGCGGCCCGCAGGCAACCAGCTGCGAGGTCCGGTTTACATATCTCGAGCACAAGAAATGACATGTGTCGTAGTGATCTCATCTCGTCGATTCATTTTCGCTCGGAAAGTAGCTCTGCTCTTTTAACGTATGCAGCATATTTTATAATTATTTGTGCTCATTTGCCATTTGTTTCGCTTTAATTCTTGCCTCCCAGCTTTTGTAATGAACAACAATACTAGTCTGCAACCTCGAGCTATTCGTTGAACAATGCATGTCGGCTGCGCAAACTCTCGCTTAGCAGGAGCAAGTGCCAAAGATAAAGCTACGAGCTCGGGATTCTCACGTTCAAAAAATATCACAAATAAAAGTATTTGCTCAGAGCGTTATAATAAAAATTGTGAGGAATTCAACAACTTTCAAATTAAATGATTGTTTTTTTAAAGAATGTTGAGCTGGGAACGACAAATACTTGCTCTCTTGTTCTATTAAAATGCCAGCACGTTGGCTGGGTAGTGTAATTTTAATTTCTGTTATCACATCAGTTCGGGGCCCAAAGTATTCATATAAACAAATCAAATTTGAATATGTCACTGGCAAAACCGTGAGTTTACGAAAAGCATAGGGCACAAGGTCTCTTCTCCTTAAAATCTTCTACCCCCCCCCCTCCCATCTTACGTTGGCCCCTGGTCTTTCCGGTTTGGGCTACCTGGCCCCCACACTCAAAATGAGTTAAAGACCTCTGTCCTAGATGCTGCCAAGCCGACAGGGAAGAGGACCTTCAGCGAGGCTTTTGAGGTGGCAGAGCCAGAGGGGGTACATTTTGTAGCTGCCTTGCGTATGGCATTCCCCAGGTCATTGTGATATACTGCTATCTGTTGTGAAGATTGTTATTTTTAGTGACTATACCCTTTTGCAGGTTAAGAAAGCTGGACAACTCCTCTCACTCTTTTTCACTTTGGCAAGAGAAAGTTAGACAGGAGGCCAAGGAGCGACTCACCTCCTCTCAGTGTTCATTCGCTAAAGTGGAAGGAGGAGCATTATCTTGTCCTGCTTTTCTTAATTTGCACAATATTCATGTTACGGTGCATACCACCGTAATGACAACTGAAACATTAACGCGAGATGTGCAGCATCGACCTAAGTATTTTTTTGCATGCAAGTTCTGACGGAGCAAAGTTGGACTGCACCAAGGCGGTGTCCGATATCTCCGCTGTAAACGGGAAGTTTAGCCATTGCAGTACAACTTCAGGCTTTATTGCATTTTCTCCATGCTTAGAAGCCTTTATGATTTTTTACCCACTATGTGCACACATAAGCACCTTATATGCTGTCATTGTGAATATCAGTGGCACATGTTTATTCAACGAAACGAGTACATAAACCTAGAGATGCAAGCAGGAACACTGAGATACTTTGCTCAAGTGTATTGGGATATGTGGAGGGCACATGGAACTGTAGTTAGGTACTGTACCACTCATATGAACCTGCCTTAAGATAAAAATGCAGCTAGTTCTCGGCCATCTTGTAAATTAAATAATTTTGATATTACTGGTGTTTGTTTCGTTTTCTGCAGGACAGGGCAGGTTAAGCTTCTTAAAGTCCATGAAGGATGGCATAACTTGCTCTATGCATAGATAAAATTAGCTTGCATGCAACCTTTAATTACAGCAAAACGCCGAGCAAAGCGCAGACCAGGATGCCGGCCCGGACGCCAATATCGAGGAGTCGCCACATCCGTCCCCTGCCGCTGTGAGTACGGTCAGCAGTAGTAGCGTGTCAACGAAAGCTCGAGCTGCAGCCCTTAGCTAACACACTGGGCTGCGAGAACGTCTGCCCTCGAAGATATAGCAGATGCTGTTCAACAGCTGCCTGACGCAGATGTGCCTCAGCGCATTTTGCGAAGTCGTTGCAGCACTCATGCGACCAATGAACACATTAAATTTGGTCCGCTGCTCAGGCTGAAATTCTCAATGTAAAATAAAAATATCTGGACGATTAAAAGTTGAAGCTAACTGTTTACTTGCTTTTTTTGTCGGCACTCCTTTCTTCGGTTGGCCTGTGAAGTGTTTGTCTAGATCAACATAGCGGCCTCTCGCTGCCACGACAAAAGCACCCTTGCCAATGACAAAGTGCACATGTCCTCTCGCACTGCCGCGCCAACTGTTCTAGCACGTCCACGCCATGCAGGGAAGCTTAAAACGTTGGGCGACCTCGGCGTTCATTCTCTGCATCTGCCTTTATGCTTGGTGAGCCAGCACGTCGTTACTGAGAAAGTTGTGCCAGACACATGCAGCATTGACGGTGGCAGTGGCACTTTCGGGAATGGCATTTATGACTGTCAGCAAACACCTGAAACGGTTGGCAAGGATTCCAAATGTGTTATCAACAACACGTCTAGCTCTGGACAACCTGGAAAGAAACAGGCAAGTACCGAGCGAGTCATCAAGACTAAGAAGCAGATCAGTAGGCAGTGAACTTTCCTGTTATAACCGAAACCAAAACTGCCATCGACGCAAAATGCAAAATTATAATTTGAGAACACCGCTTTTCGGACATTGCCGGCACGTAGCGACAACTATTTTTGTCGAAACCTCTCCTCCTTATAATCAATGACAGAGTAAGAACCCACAAGATGTTCCTGCCTCCAGCATTCGCTCGTTGCCTGCCCCCAGGTTTGGGCTGTGTGTGCGACGAAGTACTATCAAAGGCACAAAGCTCGCACTTGAGGCACAGCATCTGCCGAGTTCTTAACCTGCCACAGGCTATGGGCATTCATGGGAAGTGTCATTGTGGCTTGAATAGAGCGTCCTAATAGTCCGCAATTGGTGGAGTTGTTTAATTTAGAGGAAGGTTGCCTGGAGAAGTAAATCAGTACAGAAGATCACAATATATTGTCCTAGTATCTTTCATCTCGGCTTACTACAGAAAAATCAGACAAGTGATGAAAAGCAGTTCACAGACGAGTTGTTATTGGTCTCTATTCAGATTGTTGATGCTTGTGTTGAAATGGAATCACCAAAGAAGTTTGTGCATACGAAAAATCCTGCGTTTTTTTGTTGAAGATGAACGCAAGTCGAGCAATCTTGATTTCAGTCATTATGGTGCTGCCAGTGCTCTTTTCTGGAAGCGGTTTGCAACATACTAGCCATTACTGTCCCAAACATCTCTTGGGATTCCTGACCTGTAGCATAAATACTGCAAAGCCATTCTCTAAATTGTGCACCGTATCCAGGAAGAGACTGGTAGACTGGCTGGTTGGAATTTTTCGTAATCTGTTATAAGCGCAGGTCACCTCTTTATCCTGAAAACAAAAACAGTATTTAGCGAATATTTAGGGCAGGAGGTACGCGACCCGAGCAAACCGTAAACTTACCCTTGTTTCTGATTTAATTTAGATTGGTCTTAATTTCTGATTCTTTCATAACTCAAAATGTGTCTCACAATCAGAACATTAGTAAAGAAGTAGTTAAGAACGCATTGTCCTTTAGAAGTAGGTCTTTTATATTAATTTTTTAGAGGTAACATATACGTTGTGGTTGTTGAAAATTCAGTGGATATTTCAGTGCTTCTTGCTACCTTTTCTTGGCTCACATAATTGTCATATGAAAACAATGAATCAAGTGGCCTTTCAATGGCCTTTGGGGGTATTTAGAAGATTAATTGCTTTAATATCTTTCCTAGGAATAAGAATTGATATGAATAAATCCAGTTTATTCGATATGTTCATTAAACGCGATGAATTAAGAAAACGCTGTTCCCCAATTTTCGGGTAATCTAAAGATGAACTGAGTGAGGCAGTTGAAGTTTGTTGTTTTTAAAGCAATGCGACTCATTTGTTTATATTGCATCCAGGCGACTGCTGGTTCATCTTGATAATCATGCTTGGTTCCTCTCATGTGGAGAAAAAGAAAACAAAATGACACCTTTCAGAAAAACGGTAATGGTTAATGGCGATTTCTGTGATCGTAGTTGCCAATTGGGGGCAACATTGTCACATTTGTATTAATAATATAAAAATTAATATTAAGATATTTAATACCCATTTTCAAGTCGTAAAATAATGAAGGTTATAAGGATTCACCTCAAATACCCATCAAGTATGACAATCTTAAAGGCATAATTATCATCATTGGTGCCAATTGCAGCATTTTTAATTGCCTTTTTCAAGCGTATAAAAATAAATAAAGTCTTAAAATCAATGATCAAACCTCAGCTAATGAGAGACGCGACTCGCAAAATTAGATCACGAGGATGCGATTAAAGTAGCTGACTTTTGATCAATCGGGCAAAAACTTCCAGAGTCGCCGCCAATATCCTTCCAGACAAAATCCCCCCCCCCCCAAAAAAAAAAAAAAAAAGATTTTTTTTTTTTTTTAGCATTCATTTTTTTCTCGTATTTGTTCGCTGTACGCCAATACCATCCCCAGCCTTTCCAGTTCGAAGGAACGCCTACCTGGCTTGCGCGCGTCTGCTCACTGCAGCAAGTTTCGCTGGTGTCGAAATCAGTGAACAGTAGGTGAGTTTCGGCATTGGCATATACGAGACGAATCGTTGCCATGTGTGCGTGTTTGCGTTTAGCTTTGTATGTTCCACGCTGCGCGTGGCGTCTGAACCCGAACATTGCGTCTTGGATCGGGAGTTATTTTGGCAACGTATGCGCTGGCCACAACGGGAGCAAGCCAACAATTCTAACGCAAACGCGACAGCGCCATGCCGCTTTCATGCGCGATACTCAAATCCCCTCAATGAGCGTGCTGGTCCCATACCTGGCTTTGCAGCACCCACGTTAGGGACAGTGGTAAAGGCTGAGACCGGAACGCGACATGGTAGCGCCATGCATCGCAGCAGCCCGCCGAAGCTCCGCTGACAGGAGAATCGGGGACCTCACTAGAGTCGCTTCTCTGTTCGCCGGGCCGGGGAGGGCGGAAGGCGCGAGCTGGAGACGCCACATAGGGACCTTCGCGGAAAATTGTGACGTCTAATCTTGAGCATTTCTAATGTGTTTTTATCTTGCTCGTTGGCACATTTCTGTACCATCGCTTTCAATCAGGTGCCGCGGACGCCGACGCCGTATCACGATAGCAAGAGAGTGGGGCCAATCATCCTTTGCATTAAATGCGCCTTCTCTGACCAGGCTATCAGCCTCTTTACAGCATTCAACGACGTACAGGCACTAGTGCTAGCATAAAAAGCAATTATACATAAAATAATCAAATTGACATTAGCTAGCATCATAGTCACGCATAATTAATATCAACGTCATCAAAAGTTTCAAATACAAATAATTCACATCAACATCATTGAGATCACATTCATTAACATACAATGCCAGCGTTACTGTAAAATTCTTCATTTCCGTTGCATTCAAATCAAACAAATATATGTATATAAAGATACATGCAAGATGCTGGTATATTTGTTTTCAACATCAAATTATCAATAGACTTAATTAATAATGTAAAAATGTCAAAAGCCCTATAAGAAGCACTTAGAAATCTGCTTACCCACTCGCCTAACAAATTATAAGTTTACGTTACTGGGGCTAAAAAATAGACTTCTATTCTCTCTTGAACATGCAGAACCTTCAACCTCGGCATACTATTTCAACAATATTGAGGTGGTTATTTATAAGGTCAGATAATTAATAATCAAGTTTAATCAAACTACCATCTAAATGATGAGTTATATTGAGCGCCCTTCTGAACACCTGTCTTGAACAAAGTCTGCTATTGTTTCTTTTATCATAGATCAAATGCACAAACACACATACTAAAAGCGCATGTCATGGTGCATGGTTTGCGCTTGATTGCTTTGACCGGGGACAAAAAACGCGCTATAAGACGTTGAGTCGTGACACTGTGTTTCTGACTTGCTTGATTGTCCTCATTTACCTGTTTTGTCGGCTGCGCTCTGACTTACAGCAAAATTAATTTAAACGTTTATGTCGTGCAAAAGCTCTTTCACTCACGAAATGCTGACAAGGCACGTCTTATATATGTTCTTTAACGTTTGATAACATTCTTCACTGATTGATTGACTATAATTTTAATTCTTGAATAGTTAAAACGATAGCTCCTGGCTTGTGAGCCTCTAACGAAATCACTTTGCCAAAGCGCGGAACAAAGCCAGAATCAAAGAACAAATTTTGCCCAGCTAGGGACTTTCAATCGGGTCGCTGAGCTAGCTGGGCTCCGCTTCTGTGCGAACTGGGCACTGCTAGCACCACTGGCACGTTTGCTGGCATTTGTGTCAGCGGGAGCACGCACTGAGCGCTGAACGTGCAGCAGAAAGGAGGAAATTAAGAGCAGAGGAGGAACATCACTGCCACGAGCTTGTTTTCTGGCCACATAGATGAGTGCCGCCATCTAGTGGTTGAACTAATGGCTTGTTCAAGATGGCCGCTGTGGGACCGCCGCCTTAATAAGCTACAAATAACAAGTACATTATCCAGCTCCTAAATGCACCCTGTTTCCTCCATCAGAGTTTTTTTTTTTTTGTCACTTGTTCAAAACGGCCTACCCGAAGTTTGAATCAAGCCATCTCCCAAGAGGTTCCCGTTTTAAGGAAGAAGGGAAGCACCTCATCTCTCTGGAACTCCGAGTTGAGAGTGGTATTGCACAGCTTGCAGTAGAAGGACTTCTTGAGGACTGGAGGACCACCTGAAGTCTCAGGCGCCGTCGTAGCTCCTGCAAGCATTTAGCCCCAACTTCAAGTGAGGCATGCATGGCACACGCCTTCACCTGGAACTTGCAACAGAGTCGTCCAAAACGGGAAAACTACAGATAATCTACGCGACTTCGGCTCACCATTTTCTCGAGCACTTCTGCCTACTTTTACTTATTGCGCACTCGGAAGGACAACATTACGACGCAAAGGGGGATGTTGCAAAATTTCAGAATAGGCACATGCTCGTAGACACATAAAAGCTGTACAATCGCCACATGAACACTGGTTTTGATCAATGCTTTCTAAAGAATGAGGCTTTATTAGAGATCTTTGCGGGGAACTGCAGGTTGTTTTTAGTAACTGACAGAATGAGAACTGCCGGGAGGTTGTTTAATTAGTGAGCTTCCTATTTTAGACAATGCTTCGGCGTCTGTGAGCATTAATCGTGCATGCATAGTCAAAGAACCACCACGAGCAACAGGTGCGTGCTGGAGTCCCGGAGTTCGAAAGAGACGCCATGCACCTCTCATCTTGTCGTTGACTATAGCCATGTGCTGTAGCAGCAGAAGGAGACTCACCACCTGGACCCATGTTCGGCTTCTTGAAAGGTCCTGGGCCTCCGTCCGGAAGCAGGGGACGCTTGGCTCCCTTGGGAACACCCTAAAGAAAACCATGTTTGCCCCGAGTCAGAGGCCTCCTCTAAACGGTTCCACACGCTAAGCCGCCTCACTCGGAAGCCACTGAGAGCACAACTAAAAAGGGCTCCACCCTTCCAAACTGCACTACCTGAGACTATGCTACAAATTCCTCCGACTTCACACCACCACGCAAAAAAGAAAACGCTCTTCTACAATTGTCTTCGCTTTGTACATTTTCTTTGTTCTTGAAAAATCTACAAAAATTGCATCAGACTTCCAGAGAATGCTGATACAATACATAAGATTAGATATAAACGTTCCAAAAAAACCATAAGCCTGGTGCTGTTCCCATGAAAAGAGATCTCTCAACGATGCAGGCAGAGTCTCTTAACCCTTTGCGGTCAGATACTCTGACCAACTTAATGGTAATTCCGGTCAGTAACTATAGTTGGTACGCATGGGCCTCGGAAAGTAAAATTATTTCGGTGTACAAAGGTGACGTCTCACACTGAAAGTAAGGACAGGAAAGTCCGGGAGATTGTTTCTGTACAAGCCCCGGAGCCGATGTTTGTGGCGGAGTGGCTCTGTGGCCGCTGTCTTGCTTAGTCGTTTCATATTCATCACTACTTTCACTCAAGTCACAGAGGTCGCCTCTCCATCATCTGATGGAGGGATA
>JAZHYW010016016.1:0-14770 GCA_037355805.1 Ixodes ricinus | reverse complement strand
TAACAGTGGGAGATTAGCACAAAGAGGAGACAGGCATGATTGCTGACACGTCTCGACGCCCGAGCCGTAGGCCGACGTTCCATTTATTGGCACGTGCTGCCTGGTGCCTGCGCACCTGCAGACGATGATGTTGCTAGCCAATTGCCGATACATCCCCCTTTCTTTGTCTTGAGAAAAAAAAAAAGAAACAAAGTGCACACAATACAAAAACAACACACACGCTCAATATATCATAGATTTGCGCAGTCCTTCGTCTGCTGCGAGTCAGTCACACTACTTGCTGAAAGTTCTCGTCATATGTCAAGCGCTGTGGTGGGCAGACTTGTCGGGACGACCGCCTGAGCGAAGGTGACGATGGTGGCGATGTTGAATTCTGACTGGTGGTGCTACTCGTACTGTTTCCTTGAGCCGCCTGCTCCGCTGGTGTGGATAAACTATCAGTGCCCCTGTGTCCCGGCAGTGAGGGCGTGGAAGGTGGCACACCTTCGTCGGCCGTGTCATACCCATCGGAGTCGAACTCATCGAGAAAGCTTGGCGCCTCTTCTGTCTTCAAAAGGTGTTGGCGGTTCCTGCGCATTTCTCGTCCCTGATCTGTGAGAATTCGATATGACCGCGGGCCTTCGCCTCCCACAACTTGCGCTTTTCTGTCCCAGGCTTTGTCCCCTCTGACTCTAACACTGTCGCCTTCTTTTAACGGGGCGAGTTGGTGTCCGCGATTTAGGTTCTGGGTGTGCTTGCGTACGGAACGTGCTGGGGGAGTCGCAAAGTCTGGTAGAAGAGTACGGGGCCTGCGGCCCATCAGTAGCTCTGCTGGAGCTGTTCCACACTCGAGCGGCGTCGCACGGTAGTTCAAAAGACCAAGCCAAAAGTCATCGCCGGAGTGTTCGCATTTTTTTAGGAGCCTCTTGACAACCTGAACGCCTTTCTCGGCGAGGCCGTTGGATCTGGGGAAGTATGGACTGGAGGTCACATGAACGAAATCGAATCGTGCAGCGAAATCTGAAAAGTCCCGCGCCGCGAACTGTGGTCCACCATCCGTGCATACTTCAATGGGTATTCCATGTCTAGAGAAAATGCTTTCCATGGTGCTGATGACCGTTCTTGACGTCGTGTCCTGCAGTTCCGCAACTTCCGGAAAATTTGAATAAGAGTCATAGATGACCAGATAGTTCTTTCCCGCAAAATGACAAAGGTCTGCTCCAACTCTTGCCCAGGGCTGCCTGGGCGTCTCCCGGAGCAACAGCGGTTCATCGGGATGACGATATGTAAAGTGTTTGCAGGTGGAACACTTGCTGATCCACGCAGTTATGTCTGCGGTCATTCCTGGCCAGAACATTAATTGTCTTGCGCGAGATTGACATTTTCCCAGTCCTAGGTGCCCGCAATGCACGCGCTGTAACATCTCTAGTCTTAAGCTTCGTGGTATGACTACTTTGGAGCCCTTGAGTAGTACACCATCAATGACGGAGAGCTCCGACCGGAACGGCTTAAACTTGCCTTGCAGTGGCGCCTTTCTCATCAGGCCATGGATGACGTCTTGGAGTTCACTGTCTTGTGCTGTTTCTTTGACAAGACGTGCTTTGGTCTTGTCACTCACTAGGGTGGACAGAACACCTGTTGCGTGGACGTCGACATCGTCAGTAGTTGAAGCGCTGCTCCCGGTCCTTATGCGAGACAGTGCATCCGCCAGTATCAGTTGCTTGCCTGGGACGAACTGTAACGTAAATTCGTACCGCATTAGACGCAAAAATAGTCTCTGGAGCCGTGGTGGCATATCACCAATAGCTTTTTGTGCAATAGCTAGTAACGGGCGGTGGTCTGTTTCGATCGTGATGGATTGGCCATACACGAAGTCGTGGAATTTTTCGCATCCGAATACTATGCCTAGATTTTCCTTTTCAATCTGTGAATACCTGCCCTCACTGTCTGTCAGCACCCGTGACGCGTAGCCTACTGGACGCCATTCTTTTCCGTGCTGTTGAAACAGAGCAGCTCCTAGAGCACCTTTTGATGCATCCGTTGACAGTTTAATTGGCTTTGAGGGATCAAAAATGGCTAGGACTGGACCTTCTGTTAACATTTGCTGAAGTGAACACCACTCACGCGTGTGGACATCGCTCCATTCGAATAGTGAGTCTTCCTTAATCAAGTCTCTAAGCATGGCTGTCTTTGATGACAAATTAGGAAGGAACTTGCCGAAGTAGTTTACGGCTCCTAACAGGCGTTGGACCTCCTTTTTGGACGTCGGCAGTGGCATCTCGCGAAGACATTGCACTAGCTCGGGGTCCGGCTTGATTCCGCTCCGGCTGATCTTGTCCCCTAAGTACCGTATCTCGTCTACTCCAAACGTGCATTTCTCAGCGTTTAGAGTGATGCCACTTAACTGGGCTGCCCTCAATGCTGCTCTTAGCCGCAAATCATGTTCTTCGCGTGAAGTTCCCCAAACCAGAACGTCGTCAATGTAAACTCTGACGCCTGGAAGATCATCAAATATTTGGCTCATGGTTTTCTGAAAAACTTCAGGCGCTGAAGCGATGCCGAAAGGAAGCCTTAAATAACGATAGCGGCCAAAGGGGGTTGCGAACGTGCATATCTGGGATGTGTAATTGTCAAGCGGGATTTGATGAAACCCGTTGTTGGCATCTAGCTTGCTGAAATATTTTGCGTCAGCTAGCTCTGCTTCAATGTCCTCCCTTCGCGGCAACTGAAAATGTTCCCTTTTCAAGGCGGCATTTACGTGCTTAGGATCCATACAAACACGAATCTTCCCCGTTTTCTTTCTAACCACAACCAAAGGGCTCACCCAATCGGTCGGCTCCTGAACTTTCGCGATGATGCCGCCTGCAACCATCCTGTCGAGCTCTGCTTTCAAGGGGCCCCGGAGAGCATGAGGGACACGTCGGGCCGGTATTACTACCGGTTGTGCATCTTCTTTGAGCACCATCCTGTATTCAGTCTTGGTTTTTCCAAGCCCCTTGAACAAACCCGGGAATTCGGATGTCAATTGCTGCTCCAGGTCACTCTTGTTTTCTATGGAATCAACTCTGTTGACCAATCCAAATTTCTCGCAGGCCTCAAGGCCAAGAAGGGCTTGCCTTCCTTTCTTCATAATAAAGAAGTTCAACCGACCCCTTTGTCCGTGTATCTGAACGTCGAGACACACTTTTCCCATGTGTTCAAGCGTCGCTCCGCCGTAGGACCGCAGGGTTGTGGAACTCGGCTCGAGCGGCGTTGACAGACGAAGTCTTTTGTACATAGACAGGGGCAGCAAATTTGCTTGTGCTCCAGTGTCGACCTTCAGACGGGCTTCGTGACTGCCTATCTTCGCGGTGACCATCCAGTCGCGCTTTTCTTTTCCTCTTTCTCCGTTGACTGACAGAATGTCAAAATCGTCGGTGTCCGTGCAAGAACCCGTTGTTTGGTTGATCACGTTGTCCACGGACTTTTTTGCGCTATTGCAGACTTTAGCGAAGTGGTTCTTTTTGCCGCATTTCTTGCATGCCTTACCAAATGCTGGGCACAAGCGGGGCTCGTGAACATAGCTGCAATACTTGCATTTCTTTCTGCGAGCTACGGGGTCAACGGTTTCTTCCACGTGCTCGAATGTCTTGTTTTGGCGCTCCGAGATTTCTGCGGATTTGCTGAAATCTACAGCCTTACTCAGGGTGAGGTCTTTTTCACGCAGGAGTCTTTCCCGCAGTTTCTTGCTGGCGGTGCCGTAAACGATCTGGTCGCGCAGCATCGATTCCGACAAGTCCCCGAAGTTGCAAGTCCTTGCCTTGAGCTGCAGGTCACGGAAGAAGAGCTCGAAGGCTTTCCCAGGCTCCTGCACTCTGGTCCTGAATACGTATCGCTCGTAGGTCTCGTTGACCCTCGGGAGACAGTAGTCCTCGAACTGCTGCACTAGCACATCGTAGTCTTCTTTTTCGTCGGCTGTCAACTGGAACGTATTGAACACGTCAATCGCTTCCTGCCCGGCTACATGGAGGAAAATCGCAGCCTTCTGCTGCTTCGTTCTCGGTTCCTTAGTCGCTGTGGCTATGAAGTACAGTTCCATTCGTTGCTTGAAGCGTTTCCAGTTCTCGGCCGTATCTTCCGATAGCCGGAGTCCTTCTGGTGGCTTCAGCTCAGCCATGCCAAATCTCGCGTTTCGCTCACCTCAAAGCGGAAGATTGTCGAGCCCACTTCTGACACCATGTAACAGTGGGAGATTAGCACAAAGAGGAGACAGGCATGATTGCTGACACGTCTCGACGCCCGAGCCGTAGGCCGACGTTCCATTTATTGGCACGTGCTGCCTGGTGCCTGCGCACCTGCAGACGATGATGTTGCTAGCCAATTGCCGATACATGTATAATGTATAAGCAGTGTGACCCCGGCTTTAGAGTACGACGAATTTATTGTGCAATGCTGTGCCAAGCACGCGTAAACGAGTTTCAACTGTTCTTTTTTTTTTTTAGATCTTTGTGTGGAGCGCAGTTTACAACGCACTCGACCATGAGAGTTTTATTTGTCTAAGTATTACGGAATAAATCTCATGGGTGGGATACGCTTCCTCTCTGGGCATGCACTTATGCATGCAAAGGTCAGCAAGAGATAGACCGACCTCACTAAGCGTTCGGCGCATACGTGAAGCCGCCACAACTTCAGTTCACAAGAGGCAGGCGGCAGTGCTCGAGAAAACCTCGTGCCGTCGCGCAGAGCTCCAGCAAGGTTGGGACACGTGCAGAAAGGCTAAAGTCTCTCGATGCATTGCGGCTTCTGTGGCGTTGCCAAACTGGCGGGGGAAATCGGTCTATTACTAACAGTGAGAGTGTGTCCACGTCGGCCCCTTTTTCACTTGATTTTCCCAAAGACGTTCCAAATGCAAGGAGGTCACTGGAGGGTACATTTCGAGGGTTTTGTGAATATATAAAATCGTCACAGTGTCACGTGATGTCACAAAATCACTTAAAAAACATACAAAGGAAAAACATTTTGACAGCTTGTATGAGAACAGGCAGTCATAAAACAAATTTACAAAGGAAAAAAATGTTTAAAACTTTTTTTACGGTTCGAGACTATATCTTTGTCAAGCGAGGTGTAACGGGTTCTTTTTCCACTTTTCACTCTCGTGCCTGTGCTCTCCGCTGGGAGGAGAGGTAAGCCGCTTGGATTGACTTGGCTGCTCGGCTGAAAAACGTACTCGAGCCAGCCGAATGCAGCTAACGGAGTTCCCGGTTGGGCCGATAGGGGCGCCGCGTCGCTGGCTTCTTTCTCTCTCATACGTCCACCCAAAGAGCAGATTCGTAGGTCTACCCAGCCGACTCCGACCAGACTGCTATGCTCATATTCGCCGCTATGATTTTGAGCGCTGGCGACCTGTATATGAACTTCGCTACCGAAAGCGAAGCACTCTGGGCTCTTCCGACCAATCGAGCGAGGGGAAACGACCGTTTTTGTCTTTTTTGTTTTGTTTGCGCTCGCTCGTCACTCCAAGCTTTCAAACCGTTACGCGCGTGGTGAAATCGAAAGTGCGGATTTTACGGCAGTACCGGCAGTACTAGCAGTACGGTGCAACGCTGCTGCGCGCTTATAATAATTAGAGACGTACGTCTCTAATTTGACAGAGATTCTGCCGAGTGTGTTGCGTGCCTCATGACGGCGTATTACGGAGTCTACAGCGCGGCCGGCGCGGCGAAGTGGTGTAACAATTCTTCAAAAGAACTCGGAGTGCTCATTCTACCGGTTTCCAACAGACGACAGGTGAACCTCTACATCAAACTTTTTTTGTCAGCGTTCGAAACTCGATCCTTCCATTAGAGCATCGAAATGGATTGCGTTATCAAATCGCCAGGACTTTGGAAGCCTGCCCGGCTTGCCGACAAGCAAGCTGCGCCAGCGTCGTTTGTGCAGCGAGCACTTCGGCGCTACCGCGTTTGCAAGCTGTAGGAAGATTCGTTTGTCGAAAAACGCGTGCCCCACCGTTCTTGTTGCGAATCCGTTGCTGCAAGGACTTGTTCGTCCAGGTGAGTTGCTGTCAGAGCAATCTTCAGTTAATTTGACAGCTTCGTTTTTATATCTTAGGATAGAGTACCGAAAAGCACCTACAGTCAGAGATGTAGTCACTCCAAAACAGTAGTTGTTTTCTTTCTTTCTTAATTGCATTGCCTATTAGCGAGTTTGTTTATGGTTTATTTATCGTTTATTCTTATGCAGCTCACCTGCAAGCCTTTTGCTTTATTTCGGTGTTGATTTGTTTGTTTGGGTATTCAGAATTTTTGTTTGTGGGAATTGTTTATAGAGCCATTTAGATAATTCGATGATAAGTGCTTTTCTCTTAGTTTGTACATTAAAGTAATTAATTTTGTTCTACATATTTGACAACTTTTACTGCGTTTACTGCCTACAACAGTTCTTGGTTCCCCTTGGAGGGCGGTGGACTGCCAACGGAGTTTGTAGATACGTGTTTGAAATACCGCAACTCACTTGAATGGTGTTCAATAAAAAATACATTTCAATAAACGTGCTGTTTCTGTTTTACTGCACTGGTAATATAACGCGAAGCGCAGTTGTTGCGAAGCGTATCGCGCGCGGCTTCGTCTGCTAGACCGGCGCCGCGCTGGCCGCTCGCAGCGGCCGGCGCGACACCAGTCTAGCAAACAAACCGGGAAAAAAAACGAAAGAGAGGGGGGAGGAGGAGGAGGCGGTAAGCGAGGGGGCGCACGCCAACACACCTTTTCTACGTGGGCGCCGCCATCTTCAATTCTGGAACTTCCGGTATGCGTGAAAACATCGCTTTCCTCGCTTCGCCAGTAGAACACGCTAACATTTTAATTGCAACCGTCATTCCTCTTGTTATGTCCTTTCCATATTTTTCTTTCTTTTTCCAGGTTGAAATCTCTTGCTTTTTTTTTCGGAACGCATACCGGATAGGGGGACAACGTTGCTGGGTACGAGGCTAAACGAAAAAGGTGTATAGGGAGGCTCAAGTGAGGGTGGGCGCAACTGCTAGATCGGGGATCACGGGACATGGACGCCATTTAATTGCTAAATTTTGCTGGGAGTCTATGGGGCGAAGAGTCGTTTTATTTCCTAACTCAGGTCATAAGAGCCCAATAAGGTGCTTGAATAATTTACACAAGGTATAAATGATTACTTTTCCATAGCCACCAGTTTTGTTGCGATAGGTTAAGTATTTTTTTAACGCGAAAATGGTAAATTCCGCCATCTTGGACGTTGCTGCTTGTCTGGCAACCCTGCTAAGGAAGCGAGATAGGCTGTACCAAGGCATTCGTTGCTTGCAATGGGAGGCGAGAGGAGGCAAGGCGCATGGAGCGACAGAGTTGCAACAGAGCGGACGTCTGCTCTCGTGCAGGCAACATTGGCTCATATCCTTTCCCGAATCCTCTCCCTCAGGCGCCGCCCTTAAATTGCAAACGCTCTCCAGGTTTTGAGTTGCACTGGTTGCACCCACCCCAACGACAGTGGTGGTGCCATCTGGCAGTCTTTCGAGACTAATTTTAGTCTCCGACCGTACGTATGTTCGCCTTTCTGCCACTGGCGCTAGTTTCTCCTTACCACGGTGGAGGCTACAGCTCAGACTTCTACACGTTACTGAAAAATAGTAAGGAATTACAATTACAATTACTCGAGGTTAAATTGTAATTTATTACAATTACAATTACTCTCCCATGAAAGTAAGCGACCGTTACCCCAAAAGTAATCCGTTACTTTCGTGGCGTTACTTTCAACAATATTTTCCTCAATTAAGAAACAAAGTGAAGAAGGTTATTCAAGATCTTAATGCTGCCACCTGTTCCATTTATTGACCTTGAGTATTTTAAGCAACAGCTGACTCTCGAAAGTCTCGTCAGACATTTTGCGTTATTTCTTACTCAATATGTTCACTGCTACGCTGAACACCCTTTGAACTGAGGCACTGGATGGGAGTGCCATATTGTGCCTCACGAATGCTTCATGCTCTGCATTGAGCTTTTCAGCGAAGCAACGGAAGTACTATTAGCTTGAAGATAGAGCAAAGCTTCGTCGTTGCAGCCGTTGCCTGCTATTCGAGAGTTTTAGTAAAGTTGGTAACAGGAAGCTGATACTTAAATAATAAATAAGGTTAGGCTCGATATTCTTCTTCCTTTGGTTCTGAATAGGTCGAGCCTCGGTTGAGACGTTGGTGATTAAGAAAAAGTTTCCAATATTTAAATATAAGTAATCGAGAAAAAAAAAACAGGACACTTATAACAACAATTAATTGGAACGTTTGTTAAAACAAGGAAATGTAAACGCACGTTTTCCATGTGTACCTTTCTTGGTGCCGTTCAAAAACGCACGGAGCACGGACCGACTGCAGTTTACTCCGGTATTCTCCAGATAGATGTCCGCTGATGCCACGGGCAGCGAAAGGCAGAAAACTAAGCGACGCTATGGCCCCACTTATGAGTTTCACTCTTTGAATCTTAAGTCTAAGTCAGCCACCATTATGTTTTATTTTTAAAAATATCTGCTTGAGATAAGATGCGTCCTGCTGGGGTAAAAACAGGAAGAAGAAAAAAAATCAGCAGAACCCATCCTTTGGGAATGATTATCTACGTTAATGCGAATAGCATCAAACGGTGCGGAGTTATGCGCGTTCGTCAGGTGGCCAGCACACCTACCGGGTGAAACAAGGAGACGGCAGGCTCTTTAAATCGACCGGAAAATTCGGTTTCTTAACCTATCGCGCTACGATTTTGTGCAGCGTTGCCCACAGATGGTGCATTTTTTTCGTAAAATTTGCAAAGAACGAATTTACCTGAGGAAAAAGTAAAGAAAGAAAAAGGCTTAGCTCCTATGGAAACGCAGCGACGCCACCGGTCTTCAAACAACACGGCGCCGTTTCGCACGGGAGACAAGAGATGGCGCAACGAACGCCGCCAACGAACGAGCATACGGCGCCGAGAGCCGGCACTTTAGCAGACGATCCTTTCGACTCAAAAGCGGCTCGCGTTCCGCAGGCGGCGACATTTGCAGAAACAAAAACAGGCGCGGTAACAACAAGGAACTGCAGTTCCTTGTCTGCTAAACACGATGGCTCTCGGCGTCGTCTGCTCGTTCGTTGGCGGCAGTTGGCGTCGCGACCGCTTGCGCCATCTCTTGTCTCCCGTGCGAAACGGCGCCGTGTTGTTTGCAGACCGGTGGCGTCACTGCGTTTCCATAGGAGCTAAGCCTTTTTCTTTCTTTACTTTTTCTCAGGTAAGTTCGTTCTTTGCAAATTTTACGAAAAAAATGCACCATCTGTGGGCAACGCTGCACAAAGTCGTAGCGCGATAGGTTAAGAAACCGAATTTTCCGGTCGATTTAAAGAGCCTGCCGTCTCTTGTTTCACCCTGTAGATACGCCAGCCCACTCTTAAGGCGATTCTAAATTTGTTGACACTTTCACAGCCCTGCGCACGATCTCCGCAGCCCAGCACGTGCGTTTGTGTCACTTAGGAAGGCGAGCAAAGCACGCGCCATACGCACAAACACTCAAAATGGTACCGACCAGACTTTCTGGCGTCTCAGCTAGTCTCAACCAACGGTACTCTAAACGGTTGTTTATATCTTTACCATAGGACGCGCCTTACAGCGCTGTCACAGCTACCGGTGCGCGCGCGTTCCATGCACGAGGGCTCATTCCGCTCTCGTGAGGGTGAGCACGGCCGCTACATCACCCTCTCCCGAGCGCGGGAGAGGGTGAGCTAGGGGCAGTGCTAAGCCTCACGAGAGCGGAATGAGCCCTCGTGCATGGAACGCGCGCGATGGTAAAGATATAAACAGGTGTTTAGAGTGCCTTGAATGACTGCCTTCATAGCTCTGTGGTTAGCGCGTCTGCCTGCTGATCAAAGGGTCAACGGTTCGATTCCCGCCGGCGCCGGTCTTTTTTATTTATTTATCGACCCGCGGCGTAAGAGGTTAGATAGCCAGATAGATATATAGATAGATAGATAGATAGATACATAGACGAAAAGTGCGTGAAGTATCCAAAGAATGCTATTCGCATTAAAAAAGACTATTACCATTTCCGAAGTGCTCGCAAAAAGCTGACTCACAAAAAAGGGTAACTGAGATGCAGATAACCTGGCTGAAATTCACAAATAAAGTGGGCCAACCCTAGAAGTTGGACTACAAAAAAAAGTAAGTAAGCTTTTAAAACAGGGTCAAATAAGGTGAAAGAAGCAGAAAAAAATACATCCTGTTTTCTAAGGTAAGATGATAAGTGTGCATCGACCAACGAGGATGCTTGTGGCAATAACACCTTCACATATTATAACATCTCTTTGTAGCGGATTTTAGGTAGACAGAGCGTTGTCTCGTGTTGTGACATTATGAAAATGGTCGTAGTTACTATAACCGAGAAGGACATTGTTAATTCTTGTCTGTGCACTTACCACCTGAGCATCTCAAAGAAGCATACAATCACTTGCTGTCTTCCTCTCCCCGCCTTCGATCGCAAAGAAAAACAGACACTAAAAAAAGCGGATATAACTTCCCCCACCCCCCTTTTTTTTTGTGGAAATGTTTATATGGATTTTTTGACATTGGCTGTGAGGGTCTAAAAAAAAAAGATTCAAGGGCTTGGTGTTGCAAAAAAAGGCTTTGTGGAACTGAAAAGTGCCAAGCCTCCCTTTGGAGTGTCACTGCACTCAACTTTACCAAAATGAAAAACGACCTTCTCTTTAGAAGGAGGGGGGGTGATCGGAAAAAAATGTAACGGATTACAAGGAATCCGTTACGTAAAAATGTAAGGGAATTACTTTACAATTACTCTAGAAAATATGTAATTATTCCGTTACTAAATTACCGATAAATGTAAGGGATTACAAGTAATTCCGTTACTTGTAACGGATTACGTACAAGTCTGCAGTACAGCTGCACTCGGCTGCTCGAGCCTCGCGCGACTTCCGCTCAACTTCGGCGCGCGCTGTGTTCTTGGGTTTCTGTGCTGGTCGTGGTAGCAGTGGTAGTCTGAGTCCTTTGTAAGGGATCCTGAAACAACTCTGCACCGACTGCGACTAGGTGTAGCATATACACCGCAGTTCCTCTGTCGAATAGGACAGAACATCTGCGGGAATTGCACCAGCTGTGAGGTGGAGGGGTCAATTGAGCATATCTTATGCCAGTGTGTTGAGTTCGAGGAAGAACGCCAAACACTTCAAGAAACATTACAAAAAATAGATTCACGTCCGTTTAGCGCTTTCAAAGTGCTTGGCAGCTGGGACACAACCGAACAGTTTATGAAAGCCACCGAGGCTCTAATACGATTTCTGACAAACACAGGACTTTCGGACAGACTCTAAGTGACTGAGAACTATCTATGAGACTGTTTACATAATTCACTTGATCATAATCATCTTCATTGACAATTTTCACCTCATATTCCTACCCCACTGCTATGTCTTTCCTTCCCCCTCTCCCTATCCCCGGTGCAGAGTAGCAAACTAGAACTGACGTTCGGGTTAAAATCTCTGCCTTTCCTTCATAAAGCACTACTACTACTACTACTACTGACTAGACACGTAGACTTTTCGACCCCCTCAAGCAGCTAGCTAGGGCTTCGTCCCACGAGGACACGCCTCGAAGACCAGCGAACCTCCCCGCGGACAGCTCCGGGGCCAGCGATGTGCCTACATGCGGACGGTGGTGCCGGCAAGTCGCAGCTCCCGCTCGAGTCGTTTGAGTCTAAAGGGAAGTGACGATTTACTATACTTGTTGTTTCTCGAACATCAAAATATTTTGTTAAAAAAAGAACTGCAACAACAAAAAAACAAAGATTAATTAGTAATTTTTAGAGCCTACAATAAGCTCCCGAAAGAGCGCAACAGCACGTGACTATAGTGGCCAGTCACGTGACTGCTAGTTGCCACTTTTCCGTTGGCTCCTTCGGGCGCCAAATACAAATTCGTTTCACTCCGTAAATATAGCAATATATAAACGAAAATCATTTTTCGTTGTAAGTTTTATTTATGACATTTTTTTCACCCAGGTTGTCTAGATTTTTTTTTCATGTTTTACATAATGTCACCTGACGTCATGTAAACACGTGACGTGACGTCAGTTCAGGTGCGTCACCTAATATTGGCGTAACAGTGTCCGACCTTGAGGTGTCACGTCCTTAAAAAAATATTTTCATTTTAGGGTTGGTTTTGCATGTCATGATAATCCATATCATTGAACATGGTTAAAATTGCGTACTCGCCCAACTAACCACTTTACTACGATCCATATCATGTTACATGTGCTATTTTAACGTTTGGTAAAATGGGTCTTCCGTTACGGCAGTTGTTTTTGGGCTAATTATGCAGCGCGTTGGAAAGTGTATTATTTGTATGTATCTTCATGTATACACTGCTGTTGTTGCTTTGGTTTTGTATTCATATGTGCATTTACTGCAGCTCGTTTTTTTTTTTCTTCTTCTGATTATGTGGCATGTTAGAAATTATATAGTTTTTCTTTTGAATTCGTGTGTACCTTTACACTCCTACAACGACCCCTAAAGGGCTAATATTATAAATAAATAGATGATTGAAAACATTGTGCTAGATTACCATGCATGTCACATGCACGGTAGCCTATCGTACGTAGCTCACATTTAATTAGCAAAATTTAAAGTAACTATCAGATGGAGACCTGAACCCCGTCTTTATGTCCGGCTACAAAACAGTATGGCCATGCATCGTATGCTCAACGAAAAAATTGGCAGTGACCTTTACCGTCAAAATAATGAAAGGCCTTTGAATTTTCAATTTTACCGCGAAATTTAGCGGGGAAACAATATTAGTTCACGTGACGTCAGGTGACGTGGCATAAATTTCCCAACGAAATCTCCCCACAAAACTGAATTGGTGTATAAATCACGTGACATCAATGTGCCCGCCAAATTTAGCGTGGAAAATGAATTGGTGTGTACATCACGTGACATCAATTTTTCCGCCAAATTTAGCGGGGAATTAAGAGTGGAACGCGACAGCGTTATCGGGCTCCGTTAGCATCGCCTTCTCATTCGCCATGCAAGCGTGTCTTGCGTGGCCTGCAAAATGTGCAAGCGTGCCTCGCGTGGCCGCTGCTTCTGCCTCTCGCGGAGAACGATCACAGGATGGCTGGTTCCAACGGAACTGCGACAACGGCCCTCGGTGGCCGCGGACCTTTGTTTTGTGAACCGTCATCGCATACCGAGGATTACAATTGGTACTCAACAATGCTGAATGCTGGGCTAGTTGGTATTGGTCTTGGGTTGCCAAGGGCATGGTTGCGCTTTTTTGACGAGGACGAAAGGAAGGAAGACAAGACAGACACGAGCGCTGAGTGCAACTGTTTAAGAGGATTCAACCGGTCGTCACTGAATGGGCAAATTTCGCTACACAAACCTGAGTTTCAGGAATGCACCAGAGTATTCATTCTTTTGGAGGTTACTTATGATAACGTAATGAAGGTTGTACGGCCCTTGAATTTTTCCTTTAGAGCGCTGGAGATTTTTAATAAAATCCAGAAATATGACCGTTTTGACTGTCTTTAGCGCGTTTTGAGGCATTTTTGAAAATACAATTATTTAGAAGACAAACGTGACAAAACGCTTGGCCGTACGTACTAGGGCTGCCCCTAATCTTAATTTTAAGACCATGAGGAGAAAGCAAAATATTGTTGTATTTGCGTATTTGTGTAAATAAAATCACACTGTTAATTTTATTTCCAACTTGTTAAACGAGATGGCGACACTAGTACTGAATGCCTCAAACCGGAGATTTTTCTTGCTGTTGCTGATTTTCGCTCGAGCTCGAATTCGACCGCGATGTCTCGTTGCTCGTGGATCGGTAGCACGTGTAGCGACCGCTCCCGCTATAAAGCTCGCAGATCGTGGATTCAATCCACCGCCTCTGTTCATTTCAATCTGGATGAGCATCGTACCGGCGTGCTGTCATGTATCACTATTGCGTGATGCACGTTGAAGACGTCAGACAAGCAGCGGTATACTGCACTGTCTTTCATCTTCAACGAAGACACCAGATGCCCTCAGAGCTGACTAACTTCCCGCTGTATAGACATAGACACAACAGAATTACAATTGATGGCTCCGTTGGTCGGCACTTTTTGAACGTTGCAAAAAGAATAACAAACGTGCCCATTAGTGACCGGCCCGAGGTTCCGCAACTTTGTCGCGAAGCTGCCACACACCTGCGATCAACTTAGACCCCTTCTTCGTGATGCCTCATTGTACATTATCAGTGCCTCACGTTATATCGCACTGCATTATTATTATCACCCCTTATACGGGCCTCTCAGGCATGGGCTGCATGCCTCTGTGGCGCCTGTATTTACGAGCACAAATAAATAGCCACCTACTTACAAACGAATATTTTGGTTTTATGTGTTACATCAGTGAGAGCGGTCGTGTTCCTTGATGACACGGGGAAAATATTGATGCCTGTAAGTGCTGGCGAACCAGATTCTGAAGAACAGTAAGAATTAATGTCATGCATATTAGGTTGTTTAAATGCCCATACACACAGTTGCGTCCTCCTCTCAAATTTTCGCGCTCTATTCCAACTGCGAGTGTCCCATTTCTAGAGTTTAATCTTCCCGCGATGCGTAAATTATCTACACGAACCAAAAAACAAGATTTTCTAAAAAAAAATTGTTAAGTGCTTGCACTGCACGCCTCTCATCTCTTCTATATAAGTAACTAGAAGTAAATATTTAACATAAGATAGAAACAAAATAGACGTTTCCTTTCAAGCAGTTATATGACTGCAGACGCCAGC
>JAZHYW010016015.1:0-27840 GCA_037355805.1 Ixodes ricinus | reverse complement strand
TCTTAAACACGCTGCCCGCGAGTCGCTGGGACGCGGCCCGCGGGCAGCCGACTGCGAGAGCCTGTTCTTATGTCTCGAGCCCTAGAAAGGGCTCTAGATATAATATCCTGTCACTTCTATACTTTCTGCTCGAAACGGAGCTCTGCTCCAATAATAAGATCACATAGCTTCTACTAACGTTTTTATTTGCCTTAGGCTTCGTTTTAATTTTTACTTCTCAGCTTTTCGTCATGCTTATCCATTGTACGAAAATTCTGCTACCAGGCTGCAAGCATAAATCTCTTCGCTCAAGGATGCACCTCGGCTGCATGATGAACTCTCCTTCAGCAGGAGCAATTACCAAGAATAAAAATATGAGCTCTGGACTCTCACCTCCAGAAAATATCACCGCTGAAATACAAGTATTTTTACGAGCCTTATGCCACAGAAACCATCAGGAAAGCGAAAACTGTCGTGTGCAAGTTGGTGGGGCGGTGTCGTCGTCTGACTGACTTTCTCTCTTTTTCTCACCCGGCCTCAGGTGTTTTAACAAAATGGCAAACTTACACCAGCAGGGGCTGCGCCCTAACTCTGTTTTGAGTGAAGATATTATTTTTAGACATGTTGAGCTTGATTAATTTCTTAGTGAATTGAGCAATAAGAGCGGCACTGTGCTTTGTTTCTTGTTCTAGAGAAAATTCCAGCACGTTGGTGGGGCGGTGCAATTTAATTATATGTTTATCACATCAGGTAAAGTTAAAAAGTAGTCCTCTCAAGAAACCATGGCTAAAAATGTCACTGCAGAACTGCGAGTTTAGAAAGAACAGAGAGCATTATCAAAGTCACTCCTCTGTAAATCATCTTAACCCCCCCCCCCCCCTTTTAGGTTGGCCCCCGACCATTCGGGAGTGGACAATATATCTGGCTCCCACATTCAAACAAGTTTGAGACCCCTGCCCGAAGGAATACTAATGCCTTCTGCATACGGGATTTTTGATCGGTCGATTAATGGAACGCCTTAGTTTTGCTCAGGATAATTGCAACCACGAGGGCCGAAACCATTAATTGAGGGGGTCTAAAAAAGATATCGTGCATTTACGTACGCTACTGCGCAACCTGTGTCGCAGCGACAGCAGCTCGGAGCTTGCGTAATTCTCTATACTTCTAGGGCCGTTGTCGTTTCGGCGCCGCATGCTGAGCACGGATCCGAGGATATGTCACGCCATTTTTGCTTCCGCTTTCGATATCGCTCCCGTGTCTGCCTCATCCGTACCTCGTCTCAGTGGCGTCACGAGGGTCGGCGACACCCCGGGGCGGTAGCCCGCCACGACCCCCCCCCCCCCCCTCGTGGCCCGCCGCGACACCCCCTGAGCCCTGCACCCGAAGCGGTCCGCCCCCCTGCCCCCCTGCCCCCCGCCCCCCTTGTGACGCCACTGCCTCGTCTACGACGAGCCTGCTCAGCGCGCCGTACCTGAAATTCGCGTTCTTCGGACCGGCTACTAAGATTCCGAGGTCTAGCAATACGGCATTCTTCCGTTCGGATGATTGTGCGCACGCAGCGGCACAACGGGGTGCCCGGCAGGGCGTCTGCTTCGAATAGCCGGTCTGCAGCAAGCGAAGTTGCATTTTGCCGTGCTCTGGCGTCGCGTGCATGATCGAGACGCACCAGACGCCGAAGCATTATCGAAGGTAGAAAGGAACAAAATCTGGGCAGAGCGCAAGTTTGTCTGCTTCTTTAGCAGGGGTTACAATGACGTCAGAACGCCAAGTTCTGATTGGTTCCTACTTGAAGGACGGTGGGTAGACCTCAAGACAGCTAGCATTGAGGTCTACCCACTATCCCTCTATCAGAGCCAATCAGAGCTTTGCGTTCTAAGGTCTCCGCAACCCCTTCCCAAGAAGCAAACAAACTTGCGCTCGGCATATTTAGATGGTTGCACACAAGGCGTCTGGCCGCCGCCATGTTCCTGATCACTTCACGAAGCACGTGAAATCGCACGCCTGCCAAAGCCACGTTCACGTGTTTTCTGCCCGTGCTTCAACGCATAGGGCAAAGTCGGGAAGCCTTGCTTGCAAACCTATCTACCGCCTTTGATTCATTGAAAAGCGTCCTGTCGCAACTCAGTCGGTAGAGCGGTAGGCTATACAGAAAAATATTGCTGTATTCATGGGTCGCTGCTTCGAACCCGGCTCAACGGGGGAAATAATGATTTTCTTACAAACTCGGTGGGGGCGGCAATCATGTGATTGATGACGTCTCCGGAAGTTTTCGAAAAAGACGACCATGCAATTTTCCTTGGTGGACCCCCACTAACAGCTGAAGCTGCAAAAAAGATGCGCGTCCCAGTTTCAAAATTTGCACGAGGTTGTAAACAAAACAGTTTTTTCTTTCCTTCGATACAATACCCAGAAAATAAACACATCCAAGTACAGAGAAACGTTATTGAGTGAAGAACTTCTCGTTCAGTTTTTGAAGTCATTGTTCGCTGCATTTACGACACCCTTATATTAAACAAAAGATGAATATAGTCGTTTGAATAAATGCCAAATACAAGAGGAACAAGACACGAAAAGCTCCTCGACGCTGAGGAGCTGGTTATTCCTTTCTTTCTATTCAGACTCCTGCTAGTCAGCAAGGTTTAGTAAGTACGTCGCAATTCGTCTTCCTGAACTTGATAAATGGTTGTGTAAACAGCACCCTTTGTATCGAACGGAAACGATCTAAATCCGCAACGGTATGCCGAGACCCATTTCTCTTCCCAACGATATGTATCCTTTGTAATCACTCAAGTTTGATGGATCGTCTTAATTTCGCAAAGCTTGTTTTTTTTTTGTTGCTTCCTCTGTTATTTGTGTTGACGTCTCCTATCAAGCGTTTTCCTTCATTATCATTCTGAAGCTATTCGGTTGCCTTGTTTTTATAGATTAAGGGTGACAGTGACTATACGCCGTTGAATTGCTGGGGCGTTCACATTTTATTCCCCCTAACATCCAATACAAATATGAATTCGAATGACTTTATTGTAAGACTAATTCTCTCTCTCTCTCTCTCTCTCTCTCTCTATATATATATATATATATATATATATATATATATATATATATATATATATATATATATATATATATATCAACTAAAACATCCCTTTCTTTATATGAAGCCTATGGCATTATTAGCGGCTACATGTCATAAAAAGCCTACGTAAACAAGTATGTGGGACGGTTCCAAGAAACCGTGTAAGCATTGAAGGGGTATTGCGCTCTTCCTCTGTGGTTTAAAAATTACTACTTCGTCATCAGCGACTGAGCCCGTGAATGCTGCGACACAAAAAAGTATAAACACCTAGCAATGTTAATTTTTTTCTTCGTTAGTTTGATTGCCGACGAAATCAATTATACCAGTAAAATATTTTTGACGAATTTGTGCAAGAGGATCACAAACGAATAATTTTGAAAGATCTACTGATGAAGGTTACCTTTGCAAGAAGTAATAACAAAAGGTAGTAGTATTCTATGAACATTGCCGTTTGATGAAGAAAAAACAAAAACAAAAAAAAACACGGTGTGATGGAATTTGTCGCGGTGTATAAAAATAAAGTGTACTTGTGAATCAGAATAAATTCATTTGTTTTAGTAATTCTAGTAATTCTCAAAAATAAGGTAGTGACTCGAAATACTGTTCTCCTACTTCCTTGAAAAAAAAAAAAAGCTATCGTTTCGCGGACCATTTCGTCACACAAAAAAGACTGTAGTTGTTCTTCAATCGAGCGGATAATGTTATTTAAACCGCAACAAATGTTCAACGCAAACTATTGCACTATGATTAGTTGGCAACACGGTCAAATAAATTATTTTCCTCTCTTTTGCATAGTGTACTATGAAACGCTTCCTTAGCGCGCATCATACGGTTATTTTGACATGCTTGTATATTTGTTTTACAATACATACAATATTCAGTTATGATATTATATTTTCATTCATGCCTTGGTAAATTTATTTTTGATCATTCTTTCACGTGACTTCTTGCTACACAAGAGAATAAAAATTTCAAAACGATGCTTTTGTGCTACGTTACAAATGATGGCGCCATTGTCTAAATATTTACTTCCATTATTTTCACGCAGTATTGTATCGAAAACTCGTGTCCCGTACAATGAACCTTTTTTGTTCGTTTTCATCTCAGGTACAGACGGAATGCCAGGGCCTCAAGGACCACCGGGGATGAAAGGACTGCCAGGTAAGGTGAAGGGTCACTTAACGCGAGTTATTAGTACTAATTTAAAAATTATTCGGAGGTATTTAATGTTAAAAGTTCCAACTAATTAAAATATCTCGGTCAAACCGGCGTGTGGACAAATCGAAGGTGACTTCGGCCGTATATAAATAAGCCCCTTAAGGGGAATACGAAACGTTAACACTTTTATTGAAACGCTGGTGATTGGTCAATACGAGCACCGAGCAATGTCCTTGTGCTCAAGCACCTGAAAAAAAAAACACGTTCCGGTGAAAGTTTTACATATAACATCATTCTATTCTTCGGAGCTCGTGATTCTCACAGCTATCTTCTTTGAACGTATGACTAAACCTGCTGTGATCGTTGACAGCTTACGCAGGGTGTGGCAGACCCTGAACATTCTAACTAGCGTCTCTCCTCGGTCGATGAGAGTTGGGAATTAACCAGTATGAACGGCGAAAATCGAATCACGAAGGGACACGCGTGTACATGTTAAGCCATACCCTGTTTTTTAGGCTTTCAGGGAATACAAGCGTCCGCACGCACACATGCAATGCTCGGAATGGTCACTAATGGCTTAAGGGTGTTTCCACGTCAAATAATGCAATGATGGTCCGGGTCATAGATTTATATTTATTTTAAAACAATGTATGCTAATTTCTGCCACGTTCTTGGGCTATTTGCGAACGGAGTATAGCGAATTTTCTTCCGGAGATATGAACTTTTCGAGCACGAGACGCGCAGATTGCCAAGGTTTCGCTATGGTACCTTGCACGGCTGAGGACACATGAACATTTTACGTTAATAATTACAAAAATATATTTCTATGCAAACGAAAAAAAAAAAACGCATTTCGTCAAATACACAGGTTTTAGAGACACGTTAAAAATTATTTCCCATCGAAGTATTTTATAGAAAGCGATGCAAAGTTTATATAAACAATCGTCGTAAAATGCATTTTTTGAATTTTCATGAAGACTATTCCTAGCCATTATTGTAGTTCTGTTATTAATGCAAAAACGCAGCTTATCTTTCTAGATGTGGCAAAAGTGCGCGTTAAAAAAACTTTTTTTTCTTTTGCCGTTTACAGAGACTTAAACCAGGGCTGGACAGTATCCTGATACGAATGTATCGCGATAATATCTTAAAGGTCATTTCAAGTATATGTATCTCTGTATCGAGATACAGTTGAAAAAATGTATTTGTCTCTCAGTAATGAAATTCATTGAAGATGTGTTGCTTGTATCGCGATACTTTGCGAGACTTAGGTATCTCGTTACATTTGTTGTCTTTTTTAAGATAAATTTAAAACATAAAAACACCTATTTGGTGCAAGTTGTTTCGTAATTTATAATATGAATCCGCGCTATAATATAACTGTGGTTTAAAAAAGGTTACGGGCACGAATAACATAATCAATGCAAGGAAACAGGAATAGAAATCTAACTAAGCTAGGGACAGCATGACTATATACAGGGTGTTTCACGAAAGGTGGACAAATTCGACACTGCGAAAACTACGAGTCGCACAAAAAAAAGGCTTGTGTCGTTTTGGTCCTGGGCCAGGGGCCTTTTTAGGAAAATTATTAGAGTCCGAGATAATTATACTGTTAATTATTTTTGCGTAATTAACTTTTTTTATTTTTGGGTTTAAGGGCAAGGTTTCAATTAGAATAATGCTCAGCATCGTCAAAAAACACTAAATCAACAAATTGCAGAACGATAGAAAGCACGCGAAGCATTTTACGGCTTGCTGAAAAGCCATGCCAATTCGACAGGGTTTTAAGTTTATGTTTGTTATCGGAGCGCACCTCAGCCCCGGTGGCACCGCGCCCCGTGGAGAGATAGTGCAACCAGCCTCTGCTGCGTCGCGCGATGACAGCGCAGCAGAGGTTGGATGCACTATCTCTCCACGGGGCGCGGTGCTGCCGGGGCGGAGATGCGCTCCGATAGCAAACCGAAACTTAAAAACCCGTCGAATTTGTACGGTTTTTCAGAAAGCCGTAAAATGCTTCGCGTGCCTTCGATCATTCTGCAATTTGTTGATTTAGTGTTTTTCGATGACGCTGATCAATTTTCCAATTGAAACTATCCCCTTAAACACAATATTAAAAAAGTTAATTACTTGAAAATAATTAACAATCTAATTATGTCGGACTTTAATAATTTTCCTAAGTAGGCCCCTGGCTCAGGACCAAAAACGACACAAGCCTTTTTTTGTTGCGACGCGTAGTTTTCGCAATATCGAATTTGTCCACCTTTCGTGAAACACCCTGTATATCCTGCGATAGAGCAGCACCGATGTACTGATTTTTTTCGGTTGTAAAAAAATTTCATGGAGTAGACGTCGTGCGGAAAAATTTCTATAACAAAGACAAGCTAGCCCAATCTTAGTGAAGGTTTGTTGTCAATTTTTATTATTAATGACGTCATATTTTACTTAATGTTTTACCATCACAAGCTGGTTTAAGTCCCCGTAAACGGTAAGGAGGAGTGTTCAAAGAAAATAATAAGTGAATTTTTTCATAATATTGACGTGGAATTTGTTCACATTTACAAAAAATGAGCTGCCTCACTGCATTAATAACATTACTAAAATAATGCATAGGATCGTTTTTTATGTATTCGTAATATCCGTTTAAAGATGATTACTTTGATCTATTTTGCGTCGTTTTACACAAGATAGTTTGTTGGTAAATAGTTTGTGAATGGGTCTGTAAAACGTGTTCATTTGGCGAGTTTCGTTAATTTATTTTGCATAAAAATATTTTCTTTTTATTTCAATATTGTTTGTACATGTCTTAACCTTTCATAAAATAGGTGGAAAAAGATTATTACCACGTGCACCTTTCGGTGTGAAATGGACGAATGTTCAAAGTACCCTAGCGAAACCCGGGAAATATCCGCGCCTTGTGGTTCGAAACTTTTACATCTCCAGTAGAAAATGAGCTGCAAATTTCCCGTACAACTGATGCTGCCCCCCCCCCCCCCCCCCGCAAAGAAACATGGCCTTCACATATAGGTTTGCATAAATATTAAAAAAAAATATTACTCAGACCATTAATGCATGATGTGACGTAGGAAATTCCCTAAAGAAACAAAGAGTGCAATCTCAGTGACAGCGGAGAGACAATACTCGGCACTCATTCCGCCCCGCGTTCATTGTTAATCTCTCAGTAACCATTGGTCCTCGCATTGGCGGTTTCGCTCATCTCTAGGTCTACTCCAATTGAGTTAGCAAAAATAAGAAGAAAACAAAACCCGTAAAATTACACAAATTTTTATACATGTTCCTCTCTATTGGTTTAAATAACGCAGACTACTCCATCGATAGTTTTGTTATTTTGTCACTGCGGTGTCGCATAATTTCCTGCGCTTGCGACATAAGCGTTTATGCGTAGTGCAAGACGTATACTACCGCGGACAACATGAGCTGGAAACAGAGCATTCGCGATTCTTTGGTGTATCTGCCAGTTTTTGAGAGAGCTGTGGTTCGAACTGGTCATGGAATGCGAAGTTGAGATTTCGATACTTCGGACTATTTGACAATTTGAGATGTAACGTACGGAGCTTGAGGGGACCGCTGACGCACAGAATGCTGAATAGGGCGTTTTAGGCTATATTGTCTGCTGGGGTTACAAAACTTTAACAATATTCTTTAAAAAATGGAAAGACGCTTGCGCTTTTGTGCAATACGAAATTAGAGCACAGCCCTTGAGGTATCTGGATTTTCCCCACATTCTGGTACTTTAAGTACCAGTCCTCTCCCAGTCCTTGATTGTTACGTAGGAAGGAATGCATGATAGAAAATTCGCGTGTCTCGTGCCGTAAACTTTCCCGCTAAATTTAGCCGGGAAACTGAAGGAATAGAGAGTTTTCGTAGATGGTGTTCGCCGTCCCGCAAGGCTCTCCGCAACCCGGTACGATACCCGGAACTATACAATCAAGGCCAACGGCGCGCAGGCGCAGTAGCGTCTTCTTCGTCCCGGAGGGCTTATCGGAGGCGGAAACGCCGTCTGAGAAAACTCCCCATTGTATAGGTCACGTGACGTCGATTTTTCAAACTAAATTTAGCGGGGAAACTGGATTGGTGTCAAGGTTACAAGACGTCAATTTCCCGCTAAATTTAGCGGCAAAATTAAATTGGTGTTTTGGCCACAAGATGTGAATGTTCCCACTAAATTTACCGGTGAAATCGTGTTCACCTATAGGTCACGTGCCGTCAATTTCCCCAAGGTGTATATGTCACATAACGCCACTTTCCCGCCAAATTTAGGGGGAAACTGAATCGGGATATAGGTCACGTGACGATCATTTTTTCCCTAAATTTAGCAGGGAAACTGAATTGGTCTCTATGTCCCGTGACGTCACGTCACGTGACATTAATTTTCCCCTAAATTTAGCTGAGAAGCTGAATTCGTGTATGAGTCTCGTGATATCTGCACGTTAAAGACCCCAGGCTAGCGGTTGTACTGCACTGGCTAGATTTCTCATCTACAGCTGGGAGACATGCCGCCAGTTGAGGCAGACTAAGTTCTAGGCTGTAAAAACATACACAAACCCCAATTTATTTTCTTCTCGTGATATCAATTTCTTCGCTAAATTTAGCGGGAAATGCGCAGTTACGCCGACGGCGCCGCCGACGCGCCGTATGCGGGAACTGGGCGCCTAAGAGCTGCGCTCTAAAAAAAATCAAGACTATTAGGGCGTTTAAACTACCACGTATGTATTGCTATTACTTTTTTGTCGCCTTCTTGGTGAGATATCTGATGGGTATAGTTGTACACGTTTCCGCAACATCCGCGTGTGTGTTTTGCAGGCCTTCCTGGATCTCGGGGCAAAAGAGGGCTCCCAGGCATCCCCGGCACCCCAGGTACGTAAACAAGATGTTATGAGACTATAGTCAAGGAACACACGAAGTCATTATTGTTTGCTTCTGTCTTTGCACTTCGTTCACCATATCAAGATAGTTTTTTCTTTGATCACTTAGGGTTTACCTTGCTATGGCCACTGACAATTTCAGAACCGCAGGGCCTGCCTAATTGCGCTCACGCTTTTTTGTCGTTATGCCTTCTTCAACGTACTCATCGTTCAATACCGCAGCATCATTGACTGTGGAGGAATAATATGATTCTAAGAACTCGCAATGCCCTGAATTTATTAAGATGTCGACGAATATACCCGCCAAAAACCGACGCTTCTAAATTGGTACGTGTAATGTTTGCCATTTTCTTTCCGTTACAGGAATTCCTGGAATAAACGCTTGGACAGTTGAGAGCAAGATTCCGACAGACACCGAACAACTACTTAGTAAGCTGTGTACCATAGATGATTTTGATGTCAGGGTGTCACTTGAGCCGCATCTTTATTGTGTTCTTAAAATTAACCCCAAAAATCTAGCCGCGTCTTTAATGTACAAGATAACCACAATAGCGTGATGCATTTGTGTGCAGGTTCTGACCTAAAAGGGCGAACACTAAATTCAAACACCGTTTTTCCTGTTTGTATCATACCATTCGAGTACCGGCACCTAGTTGACTGCTTTCAGTTGGCGCGATATTAGCATATAAAATACGATGATTCAGTTGTATTGCATATGTATGCGCCATAACAATTTAGGCGGCTTTAGATATTTCCGGGGAATAGTTCAAAATAATTCATTATATATGACGTCATTTTTTAACGCATGCCTTAGGCAGTATCTTAACGCATAACTTAACGCATACCTCGCTACTGCATCCACTTAAAATATTTTTCATGAAAAAGTGAAAGTCGTTAAAAAGCTTTGAATACCAATAGGGACTTTAATCCACTGACGTTTTGTAAAGTGTTTCCTTTCTCAGACGCACAAATGGGTTGAGAGAAAAGGCTTACAGAAACAAAATACGTTTTCCGAAACGTCTCTGCAATAAAGTCTCTATTGTTACTCAAATTTCTTTTAACGCCAGTGTGACACCCAAAATAAGCGAAAATGAAGAAGCGGCAAAGAAATCAATCAATATTAATCAGTCTTTTTTGGATGAAATACATTGTCTTCCGCTTGTCTTTCGGAAAAAGTATTGACTTAGAAAAGTATCACTAAAATAAAAAATCAAATTCGTCTTTTGAAGTAATTTAAGGCACGCAGTCGACATAAAAGCCATTTTGTAATACAGACTCATTAGCGTTCTGCATCCCTGGTACACATATGCAAAGTTTCTCTGTATGTAACCTGCTTGAACTATCAGTAATTTAGTTGCAATGAGGACAACTTACATTGAAAATGATGTGTTATATTTGATTACATATTTGAGTTGAGTTTAGAAAACATTACTTCTGTTCTTTTCATGTAGGTAATATGACACAAAATGTGTATTTTTACTCGGTTGATAAATAAAATATATAAATGCTGACGTAATCTTCTAATCTTAACTGTCAATTTCGTTTTGACTTTTTTTTGACTCGTGAGTAAGTCCATATTACCAAAAAGAAAGCGAACCAAATTTGTTGTGAACACTGCATTACGCAGATCCCAAACAAAAAAGTTGATATTTTAGGAACTGTTGTTCGACAACATACGCGTGACTTCCCATAGTTTATATAAAAATAAAATATGGTAAGAAAGCAGCAGAAAGCAAGAATTGAATTTTAGGGTGTAGACTGGTAGCCACACACATCAGGGGTTCATCTCTATTGCAACAAGTGAAAGGCAGTGCAGGCACGGCGGCCTCACAAAAATCATTCTCAAGGTAGGAAATAGTATAAAACATGATTAAAAAAATATAAAGATTTTACTGCTCCGTCTTTCTCTTTGTATTTGGACTTTTACTGAAAGTCGGAACTAAACGTCTTAAAACGGACCAAAAACCTTAAATTTTCAAAGGCCTTCTGGGTTATATGTTTAATGATGATCTGATAAGGTAAATACTTTTAATTAAAACATACTTCATATGACGAAGTTTCTTTTTTTTTTAGATTTTAGATTTTCGGAATGTGTCAGTAAAGAAAACAGTTTTCAGAAATATTGTTAACGTGGGCCTAAATTTAGCATGTAGAAAAGCGTCGCTTAGAACATTGAGGCGCGATATTAACTGAGTTGAATAAAACACTGAGAATATTCCAGTCATTATTAGCCTAAGCCACGTGTGAGTCGCTTTAAATTTCTTTCCTTGATAGTGTTTATGTGAATCTACGTGTTCATAAAAATATTTTCAAGTGCGTGCGAAGAGATCATATATGTTGTCAGAACGTTTGTATGCAAATTTGACTAAAATTACAATCTTTTTATAGTTTGTATGGCGACTCTGATACCTCAAACTTAACAGGTGTGCCTATGGTTGTTTAAATTCACTGG
Source organism: Ixodes ricinus (assembly GCA_037355805.1). Taxonomy (NCBI): domain Eukaryota; kingdom Metazoa; phylum Arthropoda; class Arachnida; order Ixodida; family Ixodidae; genus Ixodes; species Ixodes ricinus. Next base: position 16,295 of record JAZHYW010016015.1, on the reverse strand, counting down.
TTCTGAATCATTCATTGCCTCACAAGAACGCTGACAGAAGGCTCTGGTTTTATATATGCATGAAGTTGATAAACGCGCGTCAGGTTTTGCGTCCACACACTAACAGTCACGGAAAAAAAAAATCGAGTACAGCTTTTTATTTTAGCTCAAAAGCGGAGCAGGCGCTCATCCCATATGTCGCCAATTTATGTCTTTAATGATCTTCATAGCAATGAACTGGGATTGTCACAGAGCACGTGCTGTGCTCCGGACATCAACAGTGTTCGGTAATTCTCATCAGAGCAGCGATTGAACTTGAGCCCTAATCAGAATGCATGTCAATACCTTAATTATCGCCGAGGAGCGTGATCATGGAATGCCTGTGTCTAATAAATTAGCTACATTTAAGTTATATCACTCCAGGGTAGTCTACGCGACTGCATCAATATAACTACTCGTAGCGCAACGCAGGCCAGTGGTACGAAGGAAATACTGAAAAACAAATCAACCCCTCACTTTTTTGAAATTACACCTTGACAAAGACGCTACTCACTGGCGTTAATTGTGGGTATATTTGTCATACTTCTGCAGGAATATACTTGTGTGAAGTGCATAATGGTCAAACTCAATATCGTTATTGCCCTTCGAAACACCTCTTCTCATGCTTCATGTAGTATTAAATTTCTGCAGATTCCTGAAAAATAAACTCGGAGGAATTTTGTCTCGCCGCGACAAAAAATAATGCAAACATGTATGTGTAAAAAAGGCTTCTGATATGCATGATTCTGCACGTAAGAATGAGCAAGGTAAGGTCTAAAAGGGGTGTACAAACAGAGTCTGTGGTGGTCTGGGACCTCTAAGGTGTTTTTTTCTTTTTTATGAACAAGGCTGGATAATTGATGTTTTTTGTTTACTATATAAAGATCAAGTTAGATGGGCAGCTCATTAATATTACACTGAATTTTGCATGACATTTTGAAATGCTCATCGTTGAACCGAATGAAAGTGCAATTTTTTTCTTTTTTTTCTTTTAGCGCTCCAAGTACTATAAGCACAAAACGGCTGCTTCATTAAGTACCACAACACAAAAAAGGGGATACAAAACAGCTTTGCGCCGGTTTCGCTAGCACAAGATATAGTTTACTTTTTTTTTTCTTTTCCAAAGCCTCCACTTCTCTTCTTTTAAATTACGTCTAGGGCTAAAACAATTCTTTAGATAAAAACGTTCACTTCGATAGATGAAGATTGCGCTTAAAGTAAAATTAAAAACTGCGTACAACGCTATTAATCTTATTTAAGAAGGAATGAGTGGTGACATAAAAAAAATTACTCCTGCTGGTGCTACGTCAAGTTCCGCAGGATCCGGTGCAGGACTTGCATCAGATGAAAACCTGAATTACGGCTTCATAAAAGAAATCAAGTTTTCGTGCCATAAACTCGTTGGTTCGACATGTTTATGGTACGAATAAACTTGCAGTGCGATCTTACAATGCATACGCCAAAGAAAACTTTGAGCCAAGCACCAGCAGATCTCCAAGGCGCTCGGCTTACGAAAGAGGTGTTGGTCGTTTGCTTACTTTATTTTCTTATTGAGTTAGCATGAATTGTACCCTCTCGCAAAGTTCTCGAGCTTTGATTGCGTATCAACTTTGTGGAAGATTATCTGCTTCTAAGAGTATTACCACGCTACGCCGCCCTCTCGCAATAGTGCAAGGTTCGCCCGCTGCACACAGATGAAGCATCGTCGTGGCAACATTTTTCCTTTAAAGGCTGGAGACACAACTAAAAAAAGAAATATCCTGCCCTCCGTTTTATGCCTATCAGTATAACACCTTTCGCTCCATAAAACTGCCGTCTTTTGATGGCCAAGTTTTAGGGTGTCGTAAAAGCCGAACACCGTTGTCACGCGAGGCGTTGCGGAACAACCCAGGCGATTAATCATGCTGGTGTTTTCTCGATGATGCAGTTGATAAATAGTTATTAATGCAAAAATCTATAAAGTAAAGCACTTCACTTTGCTGGCAAGACCTGGTCGGCTTTTCACGATGACTGCTTTTTTGTTCGTCGCCTGCAATATAGTATGTATTATGCAGGTCTCTAATTAGTTAATACCGAACCTTCAGCGTGAAACTCTTCTCTTAGAGAGTGGTCTGTCTACACGTGTCTATGTCAAAGTTCTCAGTGCCGAGCTGCACTAAATATATCAAATTCACTAGTTATGTTATTATCTTAAAAATGAAACAATAAAAACATTCAAGACGCGTACCGACGACAACACTCTTTCAAAAGCAACGACGTTTTCGTTGCTATTTCAAAACGTCCTTGCTATTTGAAAAAGTGTGGTCGTCTGTGTACGTCTTTAATGTTTTTAATCTTTCGTTTTTAAGTATTAATTATAACAACGTGCTCGAATTAACTAATGTTAATATCTCGGTGACATTATCATCCATTTTAAGTATGTCAGCAGACACAGGATACATTTCCAAATGAGCAAAGTCACTCATCTTGCTACGGTCGTGCGATCGTGTGACTTCATTTTATTCGCTCGGTGACGCGATTAAATACGAGGATTCGACCACAAGATTATCATATTGCGAAATAAGACAGTCCATGTACATTGATTACTCAATTAGCTAGCCATTAAAACTTTGTAGCGCTGTAGTGGTTGCCATGGGAACTACTGCCTATGACATGCCAGTCAACTCTAATGCTATTTTTTATTTCCTACGCAATTATTTTGGTCATTATTCGGTGCAACATAAGATGGACAATCTGCATCTATGACCTAATCGTTGACTCCATTATGTTTGGCCGAGCGTGTGTTGAAGTGTAATTGAAGGTAGAAAGCTAACACTGCATGTAGAGCTTCTACGTATCTGATGTTCTAATATACTATAGCTAATTTTTTACATAAAAAATTAAACAAAATATACATGCATATTTTCACCTAACCTACCAAGCCTTGAGTTGGATCAGCGCAAGCTCGCCTTTTTTCACCACGCTACTTCTTTTATTGACTTGTACCAAAATAATAACGCACTGATTTGACTAGCTTTTAGCAGGAGCAAAGAAATGTTAGGCAGAGATGAGCTCAAACTTTGCTGATTTGGTCGCGCTCAAAAGTAGGAGGGAGTAGAGCGCTGAATGGAGGAAGAGAGGGGTAGTTTGACATGTGTCCAAATTACGAAGAGTAGCGATTTTGTTTAAATGCAGTTCCACCGTCCATTGTGGGCTCGGACACGGTACAAACGTTTCACGTGGAAGAAGGAAAGAATTTCCAGCTCACGTGCAGCGCCACCGGACAACCACGACCAGTGGTCACGTGGAGAAGGACGGACGGGGCAGCTATTTACGGCTCCAGGTGGCAAGGTAAGTTTTTCTTATCCTGCGTCACTTCAAATACAATTTAAAACAGTATCTTTGGAGGTTGTGCACGACGTTCCACTTGGCTCCTGAAGAGTGCACTTGCGGCAAATACATATTGCATTGCAACCTCCGCTATTTTAGAGCGCAGCTCTTAGGCGCCCGTTTCCGGCTTCAGCGGTGTCGCCGACAGCGAAACCGCGCGTTGCATTATAGGACGTTTCCCATAATGACGTCACATGTGACTTCACGTGTGACGTCACGAGGGTCACGAGGGAGGAGGAGGAGGAGTGAATTTCTTTGGCTAAATTTAGCAGAAAAAACTTTCCCGCTAGATTTAGCGGAAACATTTCCCCGCTTAATTTAGCGGAAACATTTCCTGCTAAATTTAACGGAAAAATTTATCAGCTAAATTTAGCGGCAAATTTTCCGGCAAAATTTAGCAGGAAAGTTTCCCGACTAAATTTAGCGGGAAATTTTCCCAGAAATTTAGCTGGAATATTTCCCCCTAAATTTAGCGCGAAATTTTCACAATCATTTAGCGGGAAAATTTTCGCCCTAAATTTAGCGGAAACAATTCCCCGCTGAATTGAGCGGAAACATTCCCCCGATAGATTTAGCGGGAATTATTTCCGCTGAATTTAGCGGCAAATGTAGCGAAAATTTCCCGCTAAATGGGAGGGGAGAGGGGAGGGGAGGGAAGGAGGGGGAGGAGGGGCATACCCTACGCTCCGAACACACCCCTCCTTCTTAAGAGCTGCGCTCTAATTCGGCAATAGCGGGAGTTGTAAACGTCTGTAAAGCCCGAGTCCCACTAGAAGGAAAACAGAAACAACCGGTACCGACAAGCCCAAAGCACGCACAGCATGCACGCGAAGGTAACTCTTCCAGTCTTCCCGGTGCTCGTGCAATAAGCACGATTCATTTCGAGCCTGCCAAATATAACCTCACGTGCGTGCAGCACTTGTTTGAGAGTTGTCGGTGTTGGTTGTTTCTGCGTGTCGCTCTATACTCCGTTCTCCCTTAAGCTGAGGCTGCAGCCCATTTCACAAACACGAGAGCTCGCGGTCGCTGCTCTGTAGTGTTTCTTCAGCAGAACAAGCGCTCACGCTAGAAATGCACGTCTCAATGCCGGAAGCGCGGGCTAGCTCGCGCTTGTAGCTTTGGCTGCAGTCTCAGCTAAATGGTCATCGAAGTATAGCGGGACTCGAGCTTTATAGAGGTTACAGTCCGCTAAACTTACCAAATGATCAACTTGCTTTTTTTTGTGTCGTTTCTGTATGTTCGCATATTTTTCCATGGCCAGGCGTTTTATGCATCCTGCGACAATAAATAAATATGGTTTTACAGACACTAACCAAAATGATCTGACGTCGTTCCCGTATAGGATGCTGTAGTTACACAATGAGAACGTCAGGGCGTCTTCTCCAGCACCAGCTTGTAAACTTCTTGAGTCCTCTGGTTGAGCGTGCACATCCGAGCATCACAAAAAGTCGGGGGCTTATCGAAGGTAGAACGCTCGGGCTGGAGGCGGAACTAAAGGTCCTCCCTGTTCGCATCCTGTCAGAGACCATAGCATGTAATGATCATTTAAATATCGTCCTGAACTCACAGGCCAGCCTTCAAATCTTCTATAATCGAAGTCGCAACAAAGAAAGGACTGCAAAGAACGAAAAGAACACAAGCTAGCTAGATATAACTGCAGCACAAACCACTGCTAAATAAACAAGAAAGTGACACACTATAGCATTTTCAACCTAGATATGCTTCGCAAGATGTCGCCGCCTTTCAAGCCTTCATTTGCAAGAAAAAATAAAAAAGGTTGTAATTTTGTTTGGATCTCTTCGTGTTTTGTCTGGTGCTATGGTCTCACGAGGGTCATGTGTTAAACCTCATGATTAGTTAATTCTGACATAAAAATCATCAAGAAATCATCGTCTTATTTGCGTGCGCTCGCCTACAAACACTACGCAGCATCAAGCCACGCCTCGTGGTAGCAGCTTTGACTGTGTGGCTCCTCACAATGTCCAAGAAACAATACGGCGTTAAAGACTGTTTTATATGCAATCTTAATAGTTTGACTTGTTTTCCATGTTTCTCGACAGAATCCTATGTGGAAGACCGCGTGCTCAACCTCACCCGAGTCTCCCGAGAAGAGATGGGAGGTTACGTGTGCATCGCTTCGAACGGCATCCCGCCCACCGCAAGAATGGACGTCTTGCTCGAAGTCAGGTGTAAGAGACGACGGATTTGCTTTACACTATACTCTTATAGACCGTAAATTTATCAATTCGAAAAAGGGAACTGAACATAAAATATTCTATAGATTTCAAACATTTCCTCAGCTTGTTTTATCCCTGATATATGTCAGATGGGCAAAATTCCTCATCTTCATAGCGAATTTATATTAAAATAGTAAATGAAAACATCATTATCTCGCACGAGCATTATATGTAAACAACTTGATTCATACAATATATTTTGATAATTTGTCATTCTACTGTATTTCTTACTTTACTCCTTAGATTTGATGATCACACATATTTGTTGATTCTGTTCCTGCATGAGAGAGAATCAGTAACTTTTGAATTTGATAGTAGTAACCACAAGAAACTAAAGTTGACCAATCTGGGACTTTTCGTCACGGACCATGCATTTATACCGACCGTAATTATTGTTTTTCGCACTCATATCAATTAAGGCCGTGTATCGATTACTAGGCTTTAACCGTCTACACATTTATCAATAAACTGTCTGATGTGTCTAATATAGTTCGATAAAATGCTCAATCTATATGCGGAACAACGATATAACATGATACATACACAATACGTAATTACCAGGATTCCTACAATTTTAGTTATTCAAGAAGAGTATTCTTGTTTACTAAAAAACCATTTGATTTAGCTACTAGTCATTTTGCATTTATGCAAATGCAACAGGTTAATGGCAGAAGTAGAGCGGAGAACTGAAAAAAATTATGCACTCCTTTACTGACATCCTGTTGCCAGCCAGTACAAACTATTTAATTAATTAAGAAACGTGAGATATGAGAGATACACGTAGACATATTTATTTTCTTGAAATATGAGACAGTGGACAAAATAAAAAGTGGTGCGCTTTTCTAATCTCTGATGCCGCTTACAGCAGGCAATAGAAATACGGAAAGCAAAATGCAATGATAATAATTAGTATGGCTCCCGCAGAAAGCTAAGCTCGTTGACCTTGGATGGTGATAGCTACTCCATATTCTGCTGAAATTTAGGTGTAAAACGTTCGCTCTTGGAAATTTAGACTACATGGCGTCCCGCGGGATCGAAATTGTTGCGAGTTACTGCATTCTTGATGTTTAGTGTGAAAGCAAGATGAAGTTTTGGTCTACTTTTGACTAATTAATCAGTGAAAAAATTACTCAGTAATTAAGGCAGTAATGTGCCGGCTAAGGGAATAAATTTACATTATGGTTATTTAATATTTTCTCACATGAGGTATTGAAGCGATTTTAGTAGTGTCATACATTTTCGCATGATTCAAGTAAAAGGTACAGTGTCCATCGTTAAATTTCTTTTCGAACGACTGAAAGACATCACAGGAATAAGAAAGATGCGCTCAAGACATAAGTAAATAAAGTGCAACATACCAATGCAAAATTATGAACTACTTGTAGTCATTGTATTGCTGACAAGAAGGGAAATGAAAATTGGTCTCCACCAGTAATTCCCACTTTATAAACATTCCCTGTGCCCACGACAGGTCAGTCATAACGTGTCTTGATTCGAGAGTGTTTCCATCTGATTGATCGTGTCACGTGGTTTATTGCCCGCGTTTGAAATACGTATACGAGGAGGAGGCGAATCTATCTATCGTTTCTACGCGTCTCCCACCTTTGCCCAGCCTCTCTGTTCGATATCATCTACGCCACCTCGGCGACGCAAGGATGCGTATGAGCAACTGCACCGGAGGCTTCCGCCATTAAAATTGCAAACACTCTTTAGATATTTGGAGCTAGGTTCTTTGGTAACTAGAACTTCCGCTACTACTATCTAAGGAGGATTGTTCCTGATTGGCTCAGTAAGTACTCTGCGGGAAGGTACACGTTAGGGTGTTTTACACTTCGGCGTTGTTTTGGTTATTGGTATCCATAAAAAATAACCGTCGAATGTGGAAATATTTTATGTCCCTCTTTCCTTATCGTAAATTATTAACCAACACGCTGAACCATCTACGTGTAGAAATATTGTTTTCACATTTTTTTTAAATACGTTTCTGCACCTATTAATTTATCGTTTTTTTTCAATTTAAGTTATATTTTTTAAGTTCCAAAGTGTTCATGGAAACGTTAGCATAGGTCGTTAAACGCTGTATGCTGTCCTTGTTATGCAAAGAAATATATTCCTACTTTTCCATTTTCATTTGTTGTCGAGCAGCGATGTATATTTATATCTATATTTCTTCTCACATTGCGCTTGAGCTGCAACAACGAACGCAATATGGGAATAAACTCCGATTCTATATTGTAACGATGATGCTATCGCTAGCAGAGAGGACAATAGAGAATATGATGGATCACGTAAGGATTTATGGAGGCCGGATCAGCATGTGGTTCCTGGCGCGAGATGGTCGTGCGCGCCAGTGCCCCATCGCCGTTGTCGCCTCCCTCACAGTGCTCTCCACAAGGAAAACGGCCTACCCAGTCGATGCACTTGAAGACTCGAAGGACACACACTGAGGAATACACAGAGAAGAACAACGGACAGCTGCCCACAATATTATTGCCTAGATCCTCTTGAATGCGCCATGTCGCGTCAAAAATAAACGGCTAGAATTAAAATTAGTTTCGCTAACTTCCTATTTGAAATATTTTTCTACTCGCGTATCGACCATTAAAATATCTGTATGCTGCCATCCGTGTCCACTGGGCTGTGGGATGCTTTCTGAGCACGCGCCGTAACTCTTCTCCAAAACATCGAACGGCGCGCAGGCATATACAGCCCTGTCACGCGTCATTTCTCGTCCAGAAAACGAGCTTTCGGAAGTTGTGTGCTCACCAACGTAAGAGTTACGAAAATCAAATACATTCTTGAGATAATACCTCCCACTCGGCTCAATTGCAGTAGGCAGCGTGCCTACAGCAAAAAATTATTCTCTAGCGGCATGGGCACTCTCGCGTCCGAGAGAACGCACGCGGACCACGCTTTACACGCAGTCCCGCATTCACGCGGCGCCGAGGGAGAAAGCCGCAGACGGCGTACCGAGATACTGGATTCGTCGAGGCAGCAGAGACGGCTGTCTACGCTGTCTCGACGAGTGCCCACGACGATAGAATGCGGCAGCCAGCCCTCCCTATTCGCAAGAGAATACTCCTGAGGCTGCTACATCCAGCCGTTCCAACTACGCAAAGTTTTTCGGCACCAATGCCATTCATTCATTCTTCCGGAGTGATATATGAATTCGCCTGTATAGTGATTGATAGCTCGAGTAAAATCAGGGCACGTCGAGTTCCGGGCGTCCTATTACCGCTTCGCAGCTGATGATATTGCATTATTAGTCAATAACAACTTCGAATGATAGATCACGCAGCAAGAAGCCTGAACACAAATACCTCGTCCTGCCTTTCTCAAGCTATCAGTGACTGTAGTTATTGAGAGCTTAAAAGGAGTACGGTAACAAATAGTTAGCGATAATTTTTTTAGTTGCCTAAACATGGCCTATCGAATACAAAGACCTCAGAAACGCCACCTGTCGTTGGATGAAAAAAGGCGCAGAAAATATATTTGAAAAACGAATTAAATTAACACATTTTACCTGGCGGATGCTGCTGACACTTTGTTGGAGGGACCTGTCGTCATTGGACTAGAGACCCTAGTTTAAAGAAAAGGTCCATGTCAACCTATGGGGAGCGTTTGCAATTTAAGGGCGGACGCGTCCTGTGGTCGCAAGTGCGCATGCGTTGCGTTTTTCCGTCGGGAGGAGGAAAGAAGGAGGAAGGGCGGAGACGTTTTTGCAGACGATCGGCGCTTTCTGCACCTCCTCGCAGCTCGTATTGCAAATCCGGCTAATAAACCACGAGACCTCGGTCGAGCAGCTAAAACACTTCGTAATACAGGCTCTCTACGTTGGAGTCGTAAGAGCAGTGCTGCGCCATGGGAGTACGGCGTACTAGCGTATATAAATCAGGCCTGTACGCGAGTACGATAGATTGGAAAAACGCCACAGCCTATGAGTAGGCCACAGTGCGATGCGTCGGCAAGATTTGCAGAGCCGTTCCCGTGTTGACGAAGGTGACGGCTGGGCAGTCGTCGCCTTCCAAAGAGATTGTTGGCTTCGGTGGACGGATCAAATGTTCTGTAGCAGTCATTACGTCCTTCATCGCCACCCAGAAAGACGACGACGCTACTCTTTGTATACGAGCCCCACGGCACGTGGATCAAACAGAACGTTTTCACCTAAGCTCGCAGTCGGTCGCAGTATCTCTTCCGTCCTCAAAAGAGACCGGGCTACATTCGCGTTTACTTTGTGCGTTTACTACGAGACCTTGTGCGATTCTGCGGCATATGGCTTAGGCAGCAGCGTGGTGTATCGAGAATCATGAGACGCCGGTGCTCTGGACTTCCAGTTTTCGAACGACGAGGAACTACCGCAGCTGCCCGTATCACTCGTTCATCCCGCTCGTCCGTCGTATCCCACGCTTGTTCGGCAATTATTTTTGTAGTAAGGACATTATACTTCGAAAGAAGCTCGAAGGCGCTAAAGTATTACGTGGACCAAACAACGGCAAGGCTCGACCGAACAACCGCGTCGTTTGACAGCAATCTCGCTGCTAGAAGGGTCGGTGCCGGCGCGGCTGACTGACATAATTATCATCGTAAATATCTTCGTGTTGAATTTGTATAGACCTCATTTCCAAAGTGTGCCCTCTGTTGGAAATTTCGGAAGCCCTGCACAAGGGCGGTAAGAAGTTGCAGCTTCTTGGGTTCGATTGCGCCCCTGCTGCTCGGAGCCCTTGTGCAACGGGAGCACAAGTCGAAGCTACCCGCTCGCGCCATTTGCACGTTCCGCGGTGTCGGTTGTTCCACCAGTAAAAGTGCATCGGATTTGTTTTCAATCGGCACCTGACTTTCGCAAGGAGTCTATTATACAGCCTCTTCCATGGGTAGCCGGCAGCGCGAGCACTCCGCGAAGGCGGTGGTGGCGGTGGAGATGGTTCGGTAGTGCGGTCATTGAGTCTTCGGGTACCTCAACAAAGCGAGGTTGTAAAGCGTTGACACAACTTAAAAACAAAGCACACAACTACGATACGCTTGGCCCCCTAGAATGCTGATGACGTCACGATCGCAACCTGGAGCGAAAGATATCCCGACAGGCATCACGCTCTCCGATGATTGATATTGAAGCGCCCCCAAAGTCCGGCATTAAACAAAAATAAAATATAGTCATCCGCCTATAATACAAGTATTCGTGTATCAATTACAGGTACTATTGATCCCAGTCGGCTCATGTCTGAACGTGTTTCGTATGTTTCAAGTCTTGATTAAGTATACATTTAACGGGGTACTCCACAGGTTTTTTGAGCTACCTCAACTAACTATATTTTCTGACTCCCCGGCTTTTACCCTTTCCGGTTTGCTGTTTAGTATCGTGAAAATCATAATAGTTATTGTGAAATCGGCAAATGAAAATGATGTAAAAACCAACATTCAAATATACCCGTACTTTTCAGTGCCGTGAAGTCAGTGGCAGGCAGACTTGCCAGTCGAGCAAGCAGTCTAATAATAGAATATGCCAATCATTTGTTCCGTGCTGGAGTGCGGGTAGGGAAGCGAGCTTCCAACGCAATCATTTGACGCCATGAATCTGCTTCGAATCAGTTGGGAACAAATTATACAGTCCAAAGAGTGAACCCCTGCCTTCCACTGACGTCACTTTTTTGTTGTTGCCAGTGGAGACTTTCAGTTTGAAAAACACGGTGAGGACGAAAACTGTCAATTCAATAACTTCGCGAAAAAACAATATTTTGACCTAATATGTGGGATACTATTTTAGCGATGTTTGTTGGTGAGTTTAGCAAAATTTCAAGCAAATCGGAGACAATGATAAAACCTGTGGAGTACCCCTTAAAGACAATGGAGAGTGCAGCATTAAACGTCAAGAAGGCTTAAGAACGAATCAGAAAGCAATGTGCACGAGCATATTAAACCACGGCCTGAGTTTCCCAAGCTTTCAGTGCCAACAGTAAAGTGTTGCCGGATATGTCCGTTCTGATCATTCGTTATCGCCATCTGCAGTCGCGCCCTTCATTCGCATCAAGCAATGGTCCGTCGGCACGGAGCTGGGCGGCTGGGCGTTGCTCGAGTGCGTGGTGGAGGCCTTCCCGCCGGCCGTGAACACCTGGATGACCGGCACGGGCCGCCTCATCGAGCACAGCCCCAAACACGAGATCAAGGAAGTGGAGGAGGGCTACAAGGCGCTCATGACACTCAACATCAGCAACATCGAGTCCGAGGACCTGGGCTACTACAGCTGCGTGAGCCGCAACTTGCGCGGTCAAGCTTCGGGGCAGCTCTCTGTGTACGGTGAGTGCGAGGGAACGAAATTCTCCGCTCGAATGGCGACGTAAAGTTGTTATAAAGGAAAAGAAAAACACAAGCATCCTGATCCTACGTATAAACAGATTTATGCAGAATGCAGACTGAGAGTTCGTCATAAAGTGACATATGATACGTTCTGCTAAATACACCGGTGCGTGGTTCACGTGACGTCATTCGCGTGACGTGACCGTACATAACTTATCTCGTGACCACGTCACGTGGTAACGTGACCCCATAACCTGTCACCTCGACCCAACAATGAGGTCATGTGGTCACGTGGCCAACGGAGACATAGTGATAGCAACCGCGTTATCATCGTACGCTGCTGTTATCAAGTTTTCGTAAGAACTTTTTCTGGTGCTCTAAACTTGGAAGTTAGCCAGTAAAAGCAATCTGCTTTAATATGCGAACATTCCCGAGCAAATTAAAAAAAAACATATCTGTATTTTTACTGCGGTCGGATAGAAGTTAACTGTTCACCAAGTAAACACCACCACGTACTAACCACTGCATCCAATCGCGTCTCGGAAGGGAAGCCTAGTACAAGAACAACGTTCAAAATCTCTGAAAAAAAAAAAAAAACATCGTATAGAAAATGCGCTGCAAATACTCTCTCAAGATATTGCGGGCTTGTTTACTCACAGTGTGATTTTTGTTTGCAACATACATTTTTATTTGTTTAGAGTGTAAAGTTCAACATAACGAAGTATTGTCTCTAAACTCCTAAGTTCGTTGCAGTGTTCACTTATAGATTCCATTTTATTTATCTCCAAAGAGCTTTTTTTGCAATAGTTTCAGTCAGGAATGGTAAAAGTAAACAGAGTAGATAGACCTCACATTAAATAGCGCTTGTAATAAGATAACTGCAATAAATTGTGACTCGTTTTGCAATTCAATTAGAAATTGAACATAACATGCAAGATTTTGTTTTTCTTTGGCTACGAACAATTTGTGCATTTACAACTCTATGCTGGTTCACATATTTGTCTCTGTTGCGTTCGCAGTAGCCAAAATGGCAGCAACGACAAAGTCTCCGGAACAAGTGTTTGCTGTACACAACGTTGCAAGCGATTCAACAAGTAGCTTCGCGAAGCAACCTTGAGTCACGGCTGTTCAGGAGTTCTGGTCATTTCCGTCGTTTTGTTTGTTGCGAAAGCAACCTTCGCAAGTACGTGAACCAGCCTAAAGGCCGGTTCAGACACTTGCGTTTGAGTGCGTTTGACTGCGTTGCGTCGAGAACCGAAAGCGAGTCACCGGCACATCTGTGCTTTGTATGAAGCGTGGAATCCAATTCAAGGAATCATCTTGGCACGCGACAGAAGCAGCAGGGATGTCCTGGTTTCTCGCAGCCGCAAAGCAGTCAACTGCAGTCAAACGCAACTGTCTGAACCAGGCTTTATATCGGTAGTCACAATAGATCGATCTCACTAAGCATTCCGCGCACGCGCGACGAAAATAAATGTAGCCCAGGAGGTACGTGACAGTGTACGAGACAGCACGTGCCGTCTCCTACTCCGCTCACTCACACAGACCCGCAGCGGGATTGTCGTGCGTGTAGAAAGTCCACAGTTTCTACGATGCACGACGACAGCCGTGGCGTCACAAAACAGGCTGCTGCGACTAATGCCCCTGAATAAGAAAGGTAGCGACATCTTCTCCCTCCTCCTCTGACGCGCACACCTTTTATCTTTATATTTTGCTCTTTTACACCCGCGCGTCGATTGTAGCGCCGCATGGATCGGTCCAAGATAGCAGACGGCCTTCCTACACTTGAGTAAGAACGGAGTCAAAGGCTGAAAGGCACGCAAATACATACACAAAGGCTAAAAGCGCACTGTCACGGTCTACCAGCCTCGAAGGATGTGCTCAAAGAAAGACGATGAAAGCCATAACGTTGCACAGTCGGCGTTATTTGACTGGCGACATGAGCTCATAGCATGCACTGCACTCCGACAGCATAAGTATTCCTTCTCCCTTTTTCTCTGACGTGCACACCTTTTATCTTCATGTTTTGCATTTCTACACCCGCGTGTCGACGGTAGCGCCGCCTGGACCGGCCTAAGATAGCAGGCGGCATCACTGATCTCTATTGTAGTAGGCTGGATCGCGGATCAGGAGCCCGTCTGCGGCACCACCGGCGGCCATTGCTTCACACCTGGCAATACACGCGAGTCTTTGGGAGAAACACGCAAAAGTAGTAATATTGGAGCTTCTACGCGGTACTCAAAGGCGAGTATTTTATAATGTGCTGCGATCATTATACAGGGTGTTTGGAGATCGAATCCGTATTTGTCGGGTATTCGAACGCTCATTAAAAAAGCAAACGTGCCAGTGCACCCACGGCTGAGCTGGCAAACATGCTCTCGTAGTGAAGTAAACAAAGAAACTTGCCGTCAGTAAGACCGTCCTCGGGGAAGCCGAGAAGTTGATGAATGTCGAAAAATTTCCGTGTTGACAGCGGCTTTCCGGGGTGAGCGAATTCCCCGTAGCTAAACCCCCAAGTTTGTCGGTCTGCTAAACCCAACTTGTCAAAACCGCCGGCGACTCCGCGGTAACTCTAGGTAACTGTCGTCTCATTGAGCTGCACTACATTTCTCGCCTAGCGGAGTCACTCTCGACCACAAAACATTTATTTATAAAAACTGTGAGAGCTGTGAGTTTTAATGTTTGTACACATGCTATTTGACAGGCTTCCCAAAAAGCAGCCAAAATGTTTCAATGCCGACAACAGCTTAGAGACGGGGGAAACAGCACTTTTTATCGTTTTTCCCATAGAGTCCCATGCATTTGGTGGTGTCAATCAATGGCCACCGGTGGCGACACTCGGCCCAGCTGCCGAGGCCGCGGTCCGCGATCCAGCCTACTACAATAACGATCAGTGGCCGGCATTCTTCAAAGGATGTCGCTACTTTTCTGTGTAAAGGGGTTTTAGGCGCGACTGGTCTACCGGTATGCCCGATTGAAGATGGCCCACGACATCGAGCTGCCAGAGGCTTGTTCGCCGTAAGGCATACTGCCGGAAGAAGACCAGGATCTCTAATCTGGGTCCCTAAACTCGTCAACACAAAGTTAGAGCCGAAAGTTCGCGGAGAGCGCCGATTGGACGTCGGCGAAAAAAGCGCGAAGTCATCGTCGTGGTAGTCCACTTGGTGCGCTCCGTAATCCCGTAATCTTCGGCCCCAACCTTGTGTTTGACGAGCCTAGAGCCCCTAGACATTGGGCGAAAAAGTCGGCGAGAAATCCGGCGGCTCCGATTGGCCGACGCCAATGAAGAGTGCGGCGTCGCCCTATCACGGCCTCCAGATTTCTCGCCGACTTGTTAGCCAAATGTCCAAGGGCCTCGTGTCCACACGCCGTTTCACTCAAAGCCCGACCGAAGCAGATGCTACGATCCGATAGGTGTGAATCGAGTCGCACGAAAAAGTGTATCGTCACGGCACCCGCAATCTTTGTGCATATGCTATTCCCGGCTAAACCAATCACGCGCAGTAAATGTCACGTGATCCTGCGACTTTTCTTGGGCATGATCGATAGTAAACGAACTAAGACGACGAGCGCCGTGACAATGCACTTTTTGGCGCTGTTTGCTCGGCTCCATCGAATGGTGGCGCTATCTGCGGTCGAACTTAATACGCACGCGCCGAAGACAGACGTGGTGATTAGATTCACACGTCGACTTGCATAAAAAAACGCACAGATTGTCTGTTCTGCTTTAAACAGAAATACGCGTCAGTTCGTGTCAACTTGGCATAAGCCCTATTATTGAAAATCCGAGTTAATTATAAAATAGAAAATATGAAAGTTTTTTTTGTGTTTTTTTTTGTCACAAAGAAACTGAGGCTATGAGTAACGCCTTAAGGACTCTTGCGTGAGGAGAGGACCACCCTGTGTTTGTCTTAATTTGGAGCTCCCTTGGTCGAAACAAGTCGTCAGCGCTACGGAAGCGGCCATAGTTAGTTACGCCGCATCTTCTATACTTCGTTTCAGCTTAGGTCCGAGCGCGGCCGATGTTATGAGCCGAAGGGCCAATCAAACAGCGAAAGAGGCACAACGTCATCGCGTGCTCTCTGCAGTCGATAGGACCAGCCGGTATTCGCCATCTCTCTGTACACTGCTCCTCCGCCGGCTGGTCAAGCGCAGAGAGCACGCCATGACGTTGCGCTTTTACGCTGTTTGATTGGCCCTTCGGCTCATAACATCGGCCGCGCTCAGACCCTGAGTTTATGCGGGCATGCGAGGTCCGATTCCCTTCGACCCTGTTCCCGGATGAATGTGACACAGCAATAACTTCGCTCTCGGCAAAAGGAGTTTAATCACTCACCTCCGTGCCTTTGGGGGTTTCGGGATTGGGGAACGGTCATCAGC
>JAZHYW010016012.1:0-37010 GCA_037355805.1 Ixodes ricinus | reverse complement strand
AATTGGTTTGCTCTTTATGTTTATACAGCCTTGATGGGGAGATGCGCCTCAACGGGTAATCGGTCTCTTAGCTGTAGATGAGAAATTTAGCCAGTGCGGTACAGCCGCTAACCTGGGGTTTTTAACGTGCATCACGCAGTAGTGATCACACGAACGCGTGCCGGTACGAAACTCATCCAGATCGAAACGGGCGGGGGCGGTGGGGAATCGGACCCAGGAGGTTCCCAGCGCAAGCTTCGCTCCACGCTCCGAGCTGAGACGCGTTAGCCCACTCGGCCACTTCCTCCCCGACTACCTCCTTTGTTCCAGAACTCCTTTTATAGGCTCGTCTACCGACCAACCTCCCGTTTTCCCACCTTTCGAGCCAGTCAAGTTCCCAGAAAGGCAAAGGTACCCGGCACCGACCCAAAAGTCCAAAAACATCAATTACCGCCGATACGTAAAACACGACAACCTCGACAGGCGGCAGACTGATTAAAGGGCCCATGAAACGAATTTTGGACTGCAATAAATCCAATTTATATTGGGATTCTACTAATAGCACATCGTTCAGTGGGCCAAAAGAAAAAACGTAGAAAGTCAAAAAGCCTGACTTTCAGTACGAAAATTTCAAAACACAGCGGACTATCTCGTACCTCCTTCCCTTCGTAACCTCGCTGCCTTTTCCAAGATACGTCCACGGACCCCGCAGCGCGTCATCGAGCCCCACAGCGCGTCACCGGGAACAAACGAACGTCACACGGCACCCGAGCTCACTAATCCCTTCACCCCTAAGCTGACATTGTGGTGGAAGCTACGCGCTTGCCGGGCCAATCAGCCGCCCTCCTTTCATCACCTCACCTCATTCTCTTCGCGTGGGTATGCGCGAGAGAGCGTGATCACGTGGCAAAAGTGTGGCTTGCCCAAGGAGCGCGTTGCTTCCACAGCATTGTGAGCTTCGGGGTGAACGGGGTGGGGAAGCAACTTTTGTCTGAAGTTTGAGCGACGGCTAATCTTCCGGGGAGAATGGATGTCCGGATTAGGCAAATGAGAGTCCGAGCAAGAGGGGACTCCCGCTTTCCGTCTTCTTAAACTGTTTGGTAGAATGTGCGATTTATGAGTTGAGAAGGAAAGCTAAACAGGAAAAAGTTGGAAAAGCGTTTCATGACTCCTTTAAGTCGCCGCCTATCAAAAAGCGCGCTAGCCAGAGTAAAGCATATTTGTATCCCGGCGGCGCCTCGCGTCTCAAATCGGCGCCATACTCGAGCCAGCACACGCACCCCTCCGTCTGCGAGGTCAAAGCCACAATGGTTACAAACTGTGCCCCGGGATGAAATATAATCCGCGTCGCCCGTCAACAAATACCCACGCCGCAAACGAGCGAACCCGTTGGGGACGACGGGACGAACTGAGATTAAAAGCGGCACCGCACTTCCCCGTCCTGACCGTACCGAATCTAAAGTGGTCCGAAAAGGAGATCATAAAAATGAGAAACAAAAATAAAGAAAACCTGAATTCGTGACACTACCAAATCTGCCTTTAAGTTATACGCAAACTCTGGCCATGACTGGGTAGGCTTCCTCGTGGCACGACGGAAGCGTTGGCGAAAGGCCTCTGTGGACAGGCGGTATTTCTTAAGAAGAGCGGCCTTAACTTTTACATAGTCGTCCGCTTCCTCGTTGCTCAACCGAGCTATCACATCTGCTGCCTCGCAAGGGAGAAGCGTTAACAACTTCTGGGACCATGTTTCGCGCTGGAATTTAATCTTCTCGCATGTTCTCTCGAAATTTACCAGAAACAACCCGATGTCTTCCCCCAGCTTATAAGGTTGAAGAAGATCCTTCATCTTCAACTTCTCCGCCGGTTCCGCGATCCCTCCCGTCGGATTGGAAGACGCGCTTTCTAGTCTCTTCATTTCAAGTTCAATGTTGCGCAGCGCTATCTCATCGGCCCGCTTTTTACTCTCGATAGCCTCATCGTCGGCCCGCCTTTTCCTCTCGCGCTCCTCTCTCGCCTCATCGTCAGCCCGCTTTTTGCGGTCGCGCTCTTCTTGTTCTCTTTTGCGGCTCTCTGCCTCTTTTTCTCTTAACCCCTCTACAGCCTCTGTGATCTCGTCATCACTGGCGTCTGTGGCCTGAATGAGCTTTATGATGTGTGGTTTTCTTTTTGCTTGCCCCAAGTCGATCCCTAAATGGGTACAGACATGTACCAGCTCTGGCAAACGCAACGCGTTGAGATCCATGACCTATTCAATGTAACGGCACCTCCCTGACAAAACTCACGTCAAACGGACACTTTTCTGTTCTGACGAAAACTTTTACCCCAACACCTCACAACAAAACTAAGAGCTGTAGGGTCTGGCGAATCAAAGGAAGAAAGCCGGGCACTCACCCACACCGAGAGTCATGGTCCAGCGCAGTTGGATCCCGCCGCTGCCATCCAGTTGTTGCGACTCAGGGCTTGTCCACGTAGTCGGTCACCGCTGGAGCCATGCGTCACCCAGGACATCGAGCAGGGTTGGTAGCGAGCCTGGTGTCTCGTCTCAAACTGTTTATTTACATCCTATGTACAGTCTGCCGTTCGGCATGAGAACAACATGAGAACACACTGTAGCAGCGGCCTGCTGCTCATTTTATATTGTCACATGTCCCCAGATCCCTAGTAGGGAATCCCCAGGGTTCAGGCCTTCATCAAGGCTGTGGGGCCAGTCCCTAACATTCAGGTATGCCCTCCCCCTCTCTCACACACTGCCACACGCGGCACACACACGGAAGGGCCAGACATCCTTGACCGCGGTGTCGCCGGTCCATCTCGGTGGACAATGGTGCCATCGAACTCGAGGTTGGCGGAAGACATCCATAATTGCAGGCGTCCAGGCTTCCGTGGGTTAGGGGATAATCCCATGGGCGATCTAAGCTGGGGAAACTGAGTAAAGCCCCCTTCCCTGTCGAGGACGTCTCAAGGCTGTCGGGTCGTCGTGCGTCGAGGTCAGACAGCAGAAGCATGGAGAGGGACCCGACGGCAAAGTCGGCCAGGTGACACTGGCGTGGGTCAATTCGATGATCCTTCGGAGAAGGTCACGTCGTCCCCGTAATCCAAGGTGCGTTGGCGACTCCAGGGCGCCTCTCGGTTTGTCTCCGGGCGCAGCTGACCGTAGACACCTGGCGACGATGCTCCAGGGCGTTCACCCGTGCCGGTCGGTTTGGAAGGGCAAGGTCGTCTCCTGGGGCCTTTCGCAACAACCCCGATGGCGACGCCGACGCCGCTCAAACCGGAAATGGGCGCTTAAGAGCTGCGCTCTAAAAGAAATGTTGCCCAGATCACAGAAATTACATGTACACGTCATTATCAATATGGCGACGTGCCGCGGGCTGGACTACGCGATGGCGGCGCACGATGAACCAACGTTGCGACGCAAGTGGGGCCGCTACTTCGGCACTGTCGTTCGAAGTACCGGCCAATCGAACTTCAAGCGCAGAACATTGAGCGGAAGAGATATAAGTGCGAAACAATCGCACGACAAACGGTGCACGCAACTTCGTCGTCGTCTGCTTCAAACGCCGAAAAAAAAAGTCGAAAAAGAAAAACGCGGTCGGTTGTAGCCACGTGACTTCCGGCCTTGAGCTTCCGTGCTTTCGTTTCGGTTTCGCTTTTGAGAAGTTGAGTTTTTTGGCATTATTAAAAATATACGTGACTCAGCAGCAAAATATTGATTGGGTAGTCTCCTGACACCATATTAAATTGACTGGTAAAATATTAACGAAAATAATTTTGGGGGTGTCAGTGTCCCCTTTAAGGACAGTCATGCGTGCCTGATTGATTATGGCAACGAACCACGAATGTCCAGCGATGTTAACGAACAAGTTTTTTTAAATTAAAGTGTGGCTTTGATTCGAGAAACAAAAAGAAAGCGCCGGACGAGATGAGGTCAGTCAAAGCTTCCCGGATCCTTTGACCAGTCAGGCGCCATGACGAACAGCGGATATCTCAATTGACCTCGTTAGTGTGATATCACTGCTCCAAATAAGCGGGTCGTTCACCCGACGATTAAGCATTTATGTTCATGAAAAATTTATTTTACGACAATGACTTTAGTTTACTATCTTCTGTTGATCAATAAGTAATTCATTTGTTATTTTCATAGAAAGCACAACCGAGCTCCCGGATGTTTCTTTATATCGTTAACGACAAATATTGTAGAACGTACTCAAGATAAAATGAGCAATAGCTATTTTACGGCTTTATATTTTTGTGTGCTTATCAGAATGCATTTTGATTTTTATTTAGCAATATTATTATTTGCAATAACATACATTAAACGTATAAACTCAAAATTTCTGTCTAGATTATAAAATATTCTTGCAAAAGCTGCTTCTTTTGCAAAAGCTTCTTGAAATGCGACATCATGTCTTCTCGAAAATTAATCTGACTTTAAAGCACAATTTTGTCACGAATGATGAGGTGCCGACACAAAGAATAACTGAGGAAACTGAAACGTTTAATGGGGCAAACTTCGTGCCCCCCCCCCCCCCCAAAAAAAAAGAAAGAAAAAAAGGCTAGCGTCGCAGGCGTTGATGGCGGCGTAACAACAGAATCGAGTGTTGTGGCCAGACTGATCCCGGACCGCCGGGAGCACCTTTTGTGCCAACGTGGGTTTCTGGAACATTCGGCGTAGAACGTCCGGCGCGTAGAACATTCGTACCTCGATCAGACGACAAGGTTTAATTTTCGGAAGAAGAACCCAATTTACCGTTGCTAGGTGCGTTACTATGGATGAATACATGGGACAGGATTTCGCCCAGAAAGAACCATCGTTCGAAAATCGGACGTGGAAATTAAACGCCCGGAAAGAATAGATAGAGGAAGTCTAGATTTCGCACTTACCACGACAGAAGTTTTCCGAGAATCCGCTCTTTCTGAAATATCTGCGACGGTAAAGCGCGGTCCAAATTGACACGTATTCCGGATTCGTACGCCGGAACACGTATAGCTGCCCGCTTCCGGTTATGATGACACCGTTCCATGTTTACGTGTTCCGGCACCAGCATTTGGAGTTCAAATATCCCAATACCTATGTGTCCCGTACTGTGACGTAAGTACCCGTATTGTGACTTAGGCGTCCGTATTGAGGTTAGTGGCCAATCACGTAGCGCGCGTCCTTCCCGCCGCTGATCGTCTCTGACGCCGGCAACGCGGCAACGCCGAGCGGTCGAGCCCGGCGGCCGAGCGCGGGGCGCGTGGTCGGCCGGGTGCGCTGATGCCGGCTTCACGCAGTGATTTTTCTGCGTCGGGTCATGTTTCTTCTGTCGCAAATGTGTGTTGGTATTCGCTTTTGTGCGCGGTAGTTTCTGTTTGATGACGTGAAAAATTGCCTGGTCCGCCGACGGCTGTTTAATGTTTCCGCGCTTGGTCGAGCCGAGCGTTGTGACGAGGTGCCTGTCGATACCGGAGGAAAGTTTGTCGGCGCAACTTCTCAGCTCGTCAAGTTGCGTCACAAACTCGTAGTGGTGTAACCTTTCCTCGCAACGGTATTTCTGGGCGGTATGAGCATGCTGTGCTCACCAAGTGCTCGAGTGACGCTGCAACCTTGCTGCCTCACCGGATTCCGTCTACTCTGCTGGCATTATTAAACGAAGGATGCCTACTGAAACCTCGCCTTCCAATGAGTATTTATTCGTCTGTGAACTGTGGTGTTCATGTCAAGTGTCCTCGCGACGATGTTGCTCCGTTCGATCGGCATCGAGCATCGCGCCTGAAACTGATCGACGTGGCCGATGTCGCCAGTGGCGTACCAACTTGTTCTTAAGTGGGGTGGCAAACCAGACCCCCCCCCCCCTCCCAGGGCTGAGGGGTGCTCTTGGTATCCTTTGGCCGCTGCCGGCCAGTGGTTGCCCTGCCCAGTGTTGGCTGTTTCAGGGGGAGGGAGGGGGGCAAAACACATGCCTTGCCGCCCCTCACTCTGAGAACTGGGGGTGTAAGCGCCCCCCCCCCCCCTCCGGTTGGTACGCCCATGGATGTCGCCACGTCGCGGAGCAGACGACGCGCTATTTTCTCGACAGCGGAGGCACTCGGCCGCATTACACCCGTGGCCGCGAAGTACCTCTGGGTGCCTCCGTCGCGCTACGTGTCCTCTCGCCCTTCGCCTGTATTCTGAATACGCCCATGTTTTTCGTGTGGCCGTCCAAACCGAGACGAAAACTTTCTCTCCGTATTTCGTACGCCGGAATACGTATTTTTTCACGTGTTCCAGCGTATGAATCCGGGATACTTGTCGGTTTGGACCGCGCTTAACGTCCGGTCCTAGAGTACATTTCAAGATGTCTGCTGTAGCATGCCATCTGCAACAGTTTGAATCATTTGCATAGTGATACGATCTTGATCTTGTATTTATAGGGAACGTGGCAGGGCTAAGAAAACTCATCAGGTTTATAAAAACGAATTGTATATGCGTGCGATACGGGATATTGTCTGACGAAAATCATCACCCGTATAGAGATCTGCTGAAATTACAACGAGAGAAGCATCCGTTAAGAACATGACATCAAAGCAGCGTCAGGCACTATCTTTGCTTTCGCAGTTGACGTCCGTTGTAACGGAAGAGAAATTATTTTGACTCTAACATGAACACTTCGATTGTGAACCCCAAACTTCGTTTTTCGGGCTCGCAATATTGGTGTTAGCTTCGTACCTGCCTGTAATTATCACGCCGAGAAAAAAAATCTTGCTGATTCTTCCGTTTTCTGGAAGACCCCAAATAGCGAAGTAGCTGGATAATAACATCAAGGAAGTTATATACATATACTATCGACGTTTTCTGTTTCCTGTCGTTCTCGGTTTACGTGCGTTCCGTATCTGGTTTGCGGGACAAAAAAATAAACATTTCAACCCGGAGTATGCGAGAAACTATAGGTTAGGTTAAACAAGAATGTGTGACAATCACGCATTTGTCGTAAACGCCTTCCAGCGGCGTGGAGAGATCAATACGATGTTTTACCGCATACCAAAAGTGACGACATACAAGACGGCTGCACCCTTGTGAAAAAGGTGTACATTTGTTACGGAGAGTTCGTTTGATAACACAAATGTTCACTGAAGCAGCTTTTGTGCCGGCAGAACTAGAAACGTGTGCTAGCCTGCACTTCGACGTTGATACACTTAAGGTCATCGTCCTACGTTATTCAACTACACAGTATTTTTTTTGTTTTACCTTTCTTAAATTTTGCGAAAGCGAGCTCCACGGGCAGAAGTTTGCGCGCTCGCACATCTCGAGCGTCTATCGAGGCTGTGGACGAGCACTCTTCGCTTCTAAAATCCCACATAAAGTTGACCCCGAGAATAGAAGTTTCGCCGCTCGTCACCTACTGAATATCAAGCAGTCGCGTACTTCTTCAGAAAGAACCACTGAACCCGCGAAGCCATCGTGTCGTCTGCTAGCAAGGTAGAACCAGTTGTGAGAGTCTATTACGGGTGTTTATCATCGCTTTTTGGTACTGAGACGATAGAAAAAGTCTTCATGATTAGATATTAAGAAAACACAATGCTTACAAAAAGAAATGTATTTTTTTATCAGACGATTTCTAACCTCCCGTCAAGCCCCCATACAAATGTCCATAAGAGCGGCCCTAGCAGCGGTTTGCCTGGAGCACAGCGCCATGTTATGACGTCATCACTTACGCGGTCAATGTTGGAGAAGTAATTGGGCCTCTACGGCACACTCTTGTTAAATAAAGATTATTCGAATCCTTCAAAATTAAAGTGCATGCCCGCTAAAACTCTGAAAACACTTTGCTTTAAAGGAACTTCGAACGCGTATAGTTGCGAGAAGTGAAGCAACCCAAGAAACCATTGACAAGTTTCGGAGTCTCTGACGTCATAGTTCTTCCTCATCGCTGGTCATCTGGGTTTCGTTTTGAAGTTTCTTGTTTCTTTTCAGGAAATATCGAGACTCTGTTGCGAAAAAATTTTTTTGGTTGTGGCCTAACGCAATAAATCTTGAGTCAGGCAAGAATCATATTTTCGAAGTAAAACAGAGTCGATAAGAATAAAAGCGAAACACAAAATGACCAGATCACTTGAGATCATACAGTGCCTGTTCTGGCCAGATAACACAACCAGATCATACATTCGGGTTATCTTGATTGGCAACAGATTTAATCATAATTGATTAAAAAGGCGCACGATCTCAATAGACGATGAGGGATTTAATCCCATTATTTGAATAATGTCACCTGGTTTGGCAATTTTGCGATCTCAGTGTCAGAAAAAATATGCTCTCTCAAAATCTGTTTGAAGAGTCTGATTCGTCATTATCAGGCACATATTCCTACGTGGAAGTTGATTCACTTATTCTCAAATGCGAAATATACCGATAACTATTCGACAAGAATGAAATGTCGTTTTGGACGTGTAAATAACTTTGAATTTTTCTTTAATTTTTTTTAGACATGAAGGAAGAAATGTATTTTCAAAACACCTACCAACCAATGTTTCTGCCTTTAGTCTAAAGAAATTCTTAAGTACGGTCACCGATGACTGGTTTTCTCAAGTAGAGATGGAAGCAGCTGTTCGTTTGAAGATAAATGGAGAGAAAAGTAAGGAAACGCTGGAATAGAGAGAGAAGAAAGAAAACCAGCGTTCACTTGCTTTTCTCTTTAATTAACTTCGAACGTTCAGCTTCTATTTCTAATCATGTCACAACTAGCTCAGCTCTAACCCGTCTTGTCTCTTCTTCATTCGTGAACGTGCTGGTAGAATAGGTGCGAGAAAAACGAAGTCCTGCGCGTCACCGCGGTTATAGTCGCTCATCGTCTAGAAAAGGTCGTGTTTTGTGAACACGGAAAATAACAATTTTGAATTTGATTACGGCCCTTCACCAGGAAAATAGTTTCAAAATAAAATTGACTTCATCCTCAACAATTCAGATCTCCTTTTGTTTTACTCTCGGAGCTCTTCCAAACTCAAATTACTCGGTTTCTTCGACGTGAGCTAACGACCTCGTGACGAAGTCAAAAACTACATAAAAACTAAAAAAACAAAAAAAACAAAAGAAACTAGTCTATCGTAATAGAGCTGTCGCCGCGAGACACTCGAACACACACAGATGATGAGGGAAGCCTTGCGCAAATAAAGCATCTCTACTCGACTGCGGAAGAACAAGCAGAAAAAGAAGTGCAGCGAAAGAAACCACTCAGCTTGAAGACGGCGGGGAAAAAAAGGGTAGCAACGGGAAAGCAAAAGTTGCACCGACAAAGACCTTGTAACTTAATCTAGCGTACAGTGGTTTTTTTTTTTTATCGAGCAGTTGATGCGAATAATGCCTTCCCGCCGTTCTTCTACTCGTGTTAGTCGGGTGGATTCATTTCAAGAACTTCGACGAATGGCTTCTTTCTCCACAAGCGCGGTGATTAGTTCCGTTCCACTTGCAGAAAAAAAAGATAGATAGAAAAAGAAAGACAAAACAAACTACACGTTTTAGAAAACGCAATCCCGTGAAGTACACTTTTCCGAACCGGCACTCCGAGAGAAGCTAACGGCCGCATACTTGGTCTTGGAGTTCCACTCAAAGGATTAGGACGCTATGTGGACGTGCTCGCAGTCGCAAGAGGTTTAGTTCGTTTCTCGTCTCGACTTCATCGTGCCTGAAAGCATCGGCTTACAGATTATACTGTACGGAAACAGGTGAGAATAGAAACAAGAAACGCTGGCATGTGCACGATACTCTATCGCATTTACACCATACCGGCAAGAGCGAACAAATCCGGCTAGGTATAATGTACGAAAGTTTCCCCAAAATAATGCTTTGCATTTTTTTCTGAATAGGCTTATTCAAAGTGTATAAAATCCACACAATATTTTTGCGCATTTTCTGTTCACACACTATTTTAGACATAACCTTCACCCAGTTTTACGGGTTCGTGCCGGTTCATAACAAGGGCATGCACGAATACACCAGCTCGTTCACTGCTCACAAGGTCATGTCTCATTCCACTAATTAAGCTCTCGTGGTTTTCAAATCTTGATGCGCACAACCAACCGTGCTTTTGTTTGCTGATAAATTTTCATATTCAGCACGGAGGCGATGGTGAATTTTCGTCCAGTTACTGTTTTGTTTGCCGGGAAGAATTTATTTACAGTTGTTTGCCTGTGACGCATTTCAGACATATGCGTCATCTTAGCGGACTACTACACCACCGTCCTATGTGCAATGACATTTAAAAACCATACATGCATGCTGAAAATGTCGAAATGGTGACCTCTAAACTTTTATGTCCCTATATTTATTTGTGAATGCCAAAAATGTATAGCGAATTGCCAGACAATTGTGTTGCATACGTGAAACAATCTAGCATCAAAAACGAGCTTATATTGTCGTTTAGCAGCACGTCTAACCTGTTCAGCCAGACGCCTACGTTCATGGCGCTCTTAAGATAATTTAACACATGGCATGTGTACACTTAAAATGAAAAACCTGGTAATATTTCGGAACCTTCTAACCCCCTCCTCCTCTCCCACCTTGCCTCCTCGCCTACTTATCCTCCTCACTCCACCCCTGGTCAGATGACCTTCCCGTTAATCCATCAGCAGCGAGCACCTCACTCCTCCTCTCCCACCCACCAACCAATCAGTGTCGAGCCTCGCGGCCACGCTTTTATCTAGGCTTCACTTCTAGGTTTCACGAAATGCCGAATACCTAGCCAAAGAAAGCTTTACATTGAAAAAGGGAGGGCATTACTTTCTTAGTAGCTTGCGTAACTAAGCAACCTAGCTGCAAAACCCCGCTACGTGAGCGCGTTCACAAAATGCATAAACGTAAGAAAGAATGAAACGTAGAAGGACGTAACACGGACAGCACATCTTTCGATTGTCAGTAGAAGCATCTGGTGTCTGTCTTTCGACCACCTATTCTTAATTTTTGTTTTAGTAATTTTACCTAGCATATTCGCAAAACACAATTTCTCGTGAGTCAGCAAGATAGCTGGTCTTGCTGAATCGTGGTTTACAGGGTATTAATCTAACGCTACGTGTTTTCCAATATGTAAACAAATCCCCTGAACACTTGCCGGTTACGTTTTTATTGATTCAAATAATTGAAATAAACTCCAATTTTTTACATCACGAAATCAAAAAGCAAGCCTGGGTGCTTCGCACACGAGTGGTCAGGGTACAGAGTCAGGAATCCTGGCGAACGGATTTCAGGGTACTTCCTTTCAAATAGAGGACAATTGACAAAAGGTGAGGTCTATCTCGCCAATGTCCGTTCAGAAAACGGATGATCGTATTTATCGGCAGCGACCGAGGTCAATATAAGTCTGTTTTTAAAGCCACTATTAGACCGATCACACCAAGCGTTCAACCCGAGCGTTACGCTGCCATAACTTTAGTGTACAGGAGAAAGGCAGCAGTATATGAGATGGTTCGTGCAGTCTCCAGCGAAGTTGTCGGACGTGCAGAAATATCAATGTTTCCTCGATGTATTCCGCCAGGGCTGCGTGGCCAAACTGGGTGGTCAGATCGGTCTATTCGTGATTCTTAGATAGAGGTGGGGCAGTGTTTTTATAACAAAAACAACAAACTGATAGATTTCGTGGGAGGGAAGAGAGGGGGAGGGGTCAGCTGACACCCCTCTTAGCGCTCGCAATTGTCACGCTCGTCTCTCATTTCTACCCTTTTCCCGGCGAATGCCGCAGCAAGCTGGCCTACCCGCACACCGACCCTCACAGAGGCCAAGCCTCCTTGCGAAATCTCACGAACTCGTTGAACTGGAAGAAGCACACGCGACCAAAACAATGGTTTTGGCTCCGTATAGAGATAGACGACAGAGACGAATTTACTGAATCATGGCGGTGAAGTTCTAAACTACCGCGTCGGTCAAATGGATTGATGGCGCTTTGTAACGGCTGCATAAATCGGTTTCTTAACTTGTCGCGCTGGGATTTACTACAAAGGTGCTTGAAGCTGGTGCAGTCATTAATTGAGAGTATGAACACATAGAGCCTCCGGAGACAAAAAACAAACAAACAAACAAAAAACTGGTTTTGTTGATGGAAAAAATATCGCGAAGCCTTTTCTCTCAAAATCATCAGAAAATCGTGGGGGCTATTCTGGCGTTTACTATGTTAGGAAAAGCTTCCACCAACGTCAGGCGCCTCTGTACTAAATCCTAGCGTGATACGTTAAGAACACGACCTATGCCGTCCCTACAAAAGACCATCAATCCCTTTGGCCCAAGTGGTAGTTTCGTCGTTTATTTAGGCGAGAAAAAGAAAACCAAAATGCCCAATAAAATATAAGAAACACGTCTGTAGAGTCGCATGCAAATATTGTTTTTTTCGATTTCTTTTAAAGGCAACAAAATATATGCTATTGCTGACGTGCATTTGCTGCAAACTAATAGAACGTGTCATTTATAGTAATCTCATTGCGAATTTAAACGTCAAAAGGTTTCGTATTCGAGACCAACACGGATTTCGTACTGGAGCATCCTGTAGCACGGTATTTATTGATGTCTTTCATTTTCTTGCTGGAGCCATTGACGCTAGAGACGAAGTGGATTGTTTGCTCCTGGATTTTAGGAAGGCATTTGACTTTGTAGAATGTCGATTATGATCTGTTATTTTATAAATTTAGCTTACTATCACTAGATAGCAATGTACTGGCTTGGATAAAAGATTACCTAGGTGGACGAGTGCAATGTGTCGTGGTCGGTGGGTGAAAATCTGAGTATGTAAATGTAGAGTCTGGTGTCCCCCAGGGCTCGGTAGTGGGTCTTCTGCTCTTCCTGATTTATTTAAACGACATTATTTATGGCATACAATAATACATTCGATTATTTGCAGATGATCGTGTTATTTATAGATTATTCAATGATTTCAACGATATCAATACCTTACAGAGTGATCTAGAAAGACTTTCTGTATGGTGTAAAGATTGGATAATGAACCTAAATGTTAAAAAGTGCTTGCATGTTAAATTTACTGAGAACAAAAATCTCACTACTTCCATCTACAAGATAAACAATGAAATAATGAAACCTAGCTCAAAGTAAAATGCCTAGGTGTTATGTTATCTAGTAATTTAACGTGGACGGGACACCTTGAAATGATAGCCCTAAAGGCTATACGCATGCTTAGTTTTGTTCGGAGAAATGTTCGGCAGGCCTTGAGGCAAATTAGAGAAACTTTATACTTTACATATATCCGCCCATGTATGGAATACGCCTCAGTTGTCTGGGATCCACACCAAAATTATTTAATAGACAAACTTGAAAAGGTACACAATCAATGAGCTAGATTTCTATTAAACTATTACGAACTTGGAGCGAGTGTCACTAACATGAAGGAGGTCCTACATTGGGAGGAACTCAGTGAGCGTAGAAAGTTGTTTAGCTTGAAATTTTTAGATGATATTCGCAATAATAGACTATTAACTAACAGTGATACATTTTTACATAAACCATTTTATCTGTCCAAAAGAGCAGACCACCCCAAAAAAATCAGACCGTACTCTTGCCGCACTGACACCTATGCTTTTTCTTTCTTTCCGAAAACCATCGAAGAATGGAATGGGTTGCCGAGAGATGTGCTTGCGGCAAGTTTTTTTTCTTCAATTCTGTAATGTTTTTTATCGGCAGTATATGTTTTATTTCATTCTATTTCATTTTATATTTTCTCCTTAGAAAATTGATTTCTGTGTGTGTGGGTATTACTTGTGTTCTAAAAAAATGTTCTTATGTAATCCTCCCCTGCAATAATGCCTCACGGCGAGGCGGGGTTTTTTTGTAAATAAAAAATATAATAAATCACCGTTCCAGATACCTCGCTATGAGTCTAAAGAATACCGAACAGTTTATTGTTACACTGACAATATTAAACAAAAAATACAATGTTGGAGGCAGGAAAAACTAAAATGCACAAGTTAGACGAAATTCGATATCGTAACGAATTTTCAAACAAAGGAGTCGGAACGCAGGAAAAATCTTAATCGAAATCTCGGTGTGCCCAACGAACAATACTGTTCGCTCGTACTCGACGATTATTGAACATAACCAGTGAAGCGTAATGCATTTTCCGCTATTCGCAAGAACGGCGTGAATAATAATAACAAACTTACACTTCATAAATAAACCCGTGCAAAGGGGCCACAGTTGCAGAACGGCGCTGTGCGCGACGTTTCCATGAGAAAAGAATATGAAAACAGCTCGCAGCTTTTGAAGATATGCAGTACAAAAGGAACAGTTATATAGGGATTTGTATTTATTAGCCATCTGGTGAGACGTCAAGAAAAAGAGCAGAATAGAAACAGCTGACAAAGATCCCGTACCCTATTCAGCTTTCAGCGAAGCGCAACATATACAGAAATCTCGAAGTAAAATAAAGAAAAGAAAAAAAAGGCCATGCATTTTTATGTCCCGGCAATGAAACACGTCGTTTTTTGCTTGTTTGATAGAACTAATATAAGCACGTGGCTAGTTTAATATTTAGGAGATTTGGTGCGTTAGATTTCACTCGCCTTAGTGTGCACGTGTTGTTGTTGTAACGTAAATAAAAAATAATAAGAAACTTTCGTATAGGTAACATTAGTTAATATACGATGTTTCTGAAAATAAGCCGCTTTATCACCGTAATTTAAACACACGATAAATTAAATTGCTATTCTGTAACACTATTAACTTCTTCATATCGGTTTTTAGTTCTCCAAACCAATTAACAATAATGTTACCTTCAAAACGTAACCCTGCCGTTTTATGTGGTTATTAATTTTCCTCTAGCCCTTTTTTTCTTTGAGCAACAATTAACATTAACGCGCTAGAAAGGCCAATGTTTAATGTGTTCATAAACTCTAAGCTCGGCAACTTATAATGTGGCTTCTAAACCGAAATAACCTATAACATAATTGTTACAATGGCAGTCGTTTTAATTTTTAAATTATTTTCGTCAAGATGGCCACAATTGAAAGCAACGGGTCAAACTGAAAGGCACAAACCCGATCTAAAGGTTACTTGAATGGCAACCGACCTGGAGCCTCTTTTTATAAAAGGTGCGGTAACCTACATAGCCCTCACTGAAACCTTTACACAAATGTTACTAATTTCTTCCCAGCAAAAACAAAACAAAACAAAACAAAAAACAATTTGAAGTAAAAGGGGAGAAGATGCATAAGAAGGAGAGTGAGCTTAACGAATCCGGAACTATGCTCACCTGACTACACACGTGATCTCGGCTTTCTCGACTCTCCTCGAAAGAGTCAGAGCCTCGGAGCTCTGACGGGTTGACCCTTGGCTTCGGCATGCTCGCGCGGTCATGGCGGTGACGACGCTTGAGCTACTCCGTTCTTTACTGCGGTCCTCTTTCATACCGTGCGCTCCTGAGGTTCACCAGGGCGGCTCTAATAAACAAGGACGGCTGGAGCATCTGAATGCATGGGCTACCTCCCATATGCGCCGACTACGGGGGGGGGGCTGGGGGGGCCTGAGCCGAGCCCCCCCCCCCCGGTAGTCTGCTTTGTGTGTGCTATCAATACCCGGCCGATTGAGTCAAGGCAATAAGCTTTCTAAAAACGTTGCCATGCAGACAATTATCGCGTTCATTTAGGCTTAGGAATGGCCAGAATCGAAAGACTATCTAAAAAATGCGGCAAGGTCACTGCTCATGCTTTGCGATTTCAGTGAGGTAAGGCAAAGCGAAAGCCTCCTGCACCATTCGTTGCTGACTAACGCGCCCGATATTGCAGCTACAACGCCATATTAGTTCCAAAGCGAGCGGCGCTCACTCACCGGGGCGCCGCCATGTTTCCCCGCATCCCCACCGAGCCAGTCACGTGATTTCAAAATCCCTCTCCTAGGTACTGAGGCTAACTTTAGCCGCGGTTAGCGCTTCGAGCAAACGGGCCCTCAAGTGAAGTAGTGTGTGTTTAGCAGCTGTCACCAGTGTTAGTGATAGGAAGCGACGCGGGGTTCTGGCTTTCATAGCGCGGTTTGTTATTTTAGTTTTCGTCTTTGCTTTCTTAGCGTGCTTTTTTTTTCTTTTTCTTGCGCGTGCAAATGCCGGCTTTTTGGAGATGTCTGCTCCTGTAAAGCGGCGCCGTTGCTAAGTGCTGCGAAATCAGTGATCGCGACAGCGAGTCTTCCAGCAGCCATGTCGCCCCGAGAGATCACAAGCTGAATGCTATTTGGCTGCAGGCAATCGGGAGTTCGCGTAGCGACAAACGAGTCCAGGTATGTTCTCGTCATTTCGCTCCGGAGGCCTTCGAGATTTGCACCGGGTGCACCGAACGTCCGCGACTGAGATACAGCTGTTACGTAAAAAACCTGGCACAGCCAGGTTATTACGTAACAGCTGTCCGCAGAAGTCTTCGGATGTCTGAATTCTGCTTTAGATGACATATATTCTTTTTTTCTGGGCTTCCCAACCATCTTACCTGAAGTTGTTTGAATTGAATGTGTACTGTTATCGTAAATCTTGGCTTGTGATTACGCCTTTGTAGATCATCTTATTCGCTTTGCTGGAGAGACGCAAACGACGGGCATAACAAAATCGTTTGCATATTCCGGATACCTCGCAAAAGAACTTCCCCGGTCACCTTGCGAAACACGGAGGCCGCACCGTCCTGACTTCCCAGTCTTTGACCTGCATTAGAGCAGTTTGTATCTGCTAGTAGGTATGCCTACTGAAAAAGGAACTTGGGGCAGTGCCAGAGAGGAAAGAGACAATGTTCGGAAAGCTTGATCACCCTCCCCAATTTTTGAACTCTCAAGTGATTGTACTATAATAAATGCACCAACGCCTCTTCCCAAAATAAAGAAAATGCACCATGTTCACTACGTAAAAAATGGTCTCAGTTCATGCAGCTGTGGGCAGGTAGGAAATCTTGCCAAAATTTAATCACACCGCATGATGAGCGCTACAAACTCGCACGAGATTTACAGGAAGATATGGGTGGTGACGTGTTTCCCTGAAATTCTGTATAATCGGTTGTTTGCAGGACCGAATCATCTACTGGAGTGGTGTGCGTCGTTGTGCAAACACGTCGCTGTGCAAACGCAGTCTAACAACAAGCATAAAAACGGCAGATTTAGGACAACAATTTGGAGTCCATTGTTCAATTAAAACGACGTAATTTATGTTGAAAACGCCCCGCAGCTTTTTACTCACGGTATGCGTCGAGAATTTTCCACATTTTGAAACGAAACGAAGGAAGATTTACTTTTAAAAACGTTCGCTGCCACAGCTCACTGCGTCTTATCCTGTTAGTGTGGGTTTCTACTTCCAAGTCCCACACTACACACCACGAACGTTTCAGTTCTTTGTCGCATCGAGCCTCGAGGTGTCGCACCAAACAGAACGAGATCGCCGAAGTCAACACAGCGCTGTCGTGAACGTTGGTTTGTGGTTGCGCATTCGTGGACCCTGTGACTCCCTTCGCTTTCAAAGCACACACGACGATTACGAATGATACTTTCCGTCTTCCGGGAACATCTCAAGGCCACTTCTCAGGTCACGTCTTCGTATACATGTGCTCGCAAACCGCGAAGGCTTCTGGCGTCCCGTCAAACCAAAACAATACCGGCGCCATGTTGAACGTGCGTTGTTCCAAGATTTTCACCGACCAAACAAATACAACGAAAGCAAACCGGCTCTAGCTTTCATCGTACATCGACGGCACCTTCCACCCTTCCCTTGCCCCCCCCTCCCTCCGATCCGCGGCCAGAAGGGAATACGCTGCGTAATCCGCAGCCAAGTCAATCCAAGAGAATCCAAGAGTGAAGGACGGGGCGTACTTCTGCGTGCTGGCTGAAAGACCGGGAGTTTCAAATGTGGAGAGGTTGTGACTGTGACTAAATTACGTCCTGTAACGTAAATATTGCTAAAAATATTTTTGTTTTCGCGGAAGATTTGTTTTGTGACATGCATGTCCCAATTAGGCTGCTTAAAATAAAAACACTTTTTTCTTTACAGTTACCATTTAAGATGCGTTGGACGAACGAGGAGCCGGGGCCTAAACATAAGTCGGACTTTGCTGCAATTTGGGAAGGGTCGTATCACTGGGGATGATAACACGCCTTCCTGAGACACCACTCACAATTTTCATTCCCTCTTTCTTTATGAATAGAGAGTTTTCGTAGACCGTTATCCCACCTTTGCTACACTCTCCGGAACGAGGACGCCACTACTGCGCATGAGCGGCTCTAGCCTTGCCTGCAGAGTCCCGGATCTCGTAGCGGGTTGCTGAAAACGTTGCGGGACAGCGGAAACCATTTACGAAATCTCCCTATTACTATCGTAATCACTCGATTTTAAGCGCTCCTTTTAGTCACACCCGCGATTTTCAAAGAGATGGTGGGAGGTGCATGGATTCGAAAAAAAGTCTAGCGGGAAAAACTTCCCCGCTAAATTTAGCGAAAAAATTTCCCCACTAAATTTAGTGGAAAAATGACCCGCTAAATTTAGTGGAAAAATTTCGGCACTAAATTTAGCGGAAAAATTTCCCCGCTAAATATTGCGGAGTATTTCCCTTCTAAATGTAGGAGAGGAGGAGGGAGGGGGAAAGAGGCATACCGTCCCCCTCCTCCTCAAGAACTGCGCTCTAATTAGACATTACAAGGAGTTGTAAACGTCTTTAATATTTTTTAGGGGCGAAGTTCCTTAGGGTCTAGCCTTGTCCGTCCGTCCGTCCGTCCGTCCGTCCGTCCAACGTCCGTGCTTTCATAGATTGCCATCCCATCTGTCTTCTTAAAAAAAAAAAATGTTTGCGCAGTCGACAGGATTCGCACCTGTGCGGGGAGACCCCAATAAATTTCTTGTCCATCGCCTCAACCACTCGGCCACGACTGCGGGACCAGTAGGGGGCTCTGAGATATGGTAGCAACTCAAGAGCTGGGGATGTCATGGATGAAACGTTGCATGCAGCCGCTCAACGTCTATACAGGAGAGGGCGCTGCGGTCAAATGCGTATATAATCGCGTTAAACTTTGCATACATTGGCTCAACGTTTATGGACGAGAAGGCGCTGCGGTCAAATGCTCAAATGCGTATATAACCACGTTCCATACCGCACATACTCTTTCTGACATGGACCGTTGACTTAAGCGGTGGAGATGCGTTCCCACGGCTTCTAACGGATCCAAGCTGATCCGCTAGAAAAACCACTGGCTCTGCATTTCACCAACCATAAAGCAGTAATAATGAATTCGAAACGCAACCCGGAACTCAGCACTACCTATGAGCAATAAAAAAAATCAGCACCATCAGCACTACCTGTGAAATAAAATCAGTATCATCAGCACCACCAGAGCTTCGCCCCAATCAACATCATTCACCACTTGGAGATGCGGTCATTTTTCTAGGCGTTTATGTTTGAAGTAGGGGAGGGTATTTAGAATCCGATGGCAGTTGCGATTTCCATGCACTAAATGTGCTCGCAGTTTAAAAATAACGTCGAATCCGACCGTCGTTCTGCCGCGTCGATTTCGTCCGATGTATCTTTAGACCACTTTCCGGAGACGTCTCAGGAAGTCACCTTACGACCCACGGTGATTCGACTCTTCCCCATCGCGGCTAGGTCCGACGTATCTTTAGACTTCCCACTCCGTGTACGTATTTCTTTAGGCTCCGGGTCCCGGATACGTCTGAGGTACCTTAAGATGCCACGTTTCGGATACGTCCGACGTACTTTTAGATACAGCGTACTTCGCTAAGCTTCTCGGGTGCAAATTGTGATCTGCGAGATCATAATGGGATACGTCATTGCCATAGCTTGAGGCTTATGTCTGGGGCGAAGACCAGTTTCTGATGAGGTCCTCTTTGTCGGCCCTCACTTTTGTAGCCGGCAACCGAGAACATTGCGGTTCAGGATGGAAGGTCGAAAGAAATCGCACTCGGAATGCTTCATGTACCCTTGATGAAGACATCGTGATGTGTGATGCAGTCGATTACGTCACGAACTTCCACCTCCTTTTCGATGCTCACCTATTGATTCTACCTCAAGAGTTGTTTTTCTCTAAGAAGGTTGTCCCTAATTATTAATAACAAAAAAAAACCCGAATATCTGCTATGTGGTGTGCTATAGGCAATATTACTCCCAAGGACAATTTATCCGCTATTGTTTGTGTTACGACTTCGTCGCTGTCTGTTGTGCTGCCGAGCGCGCAGTCTGCGCCACGCGCAGGGAAACAACCAGGCTGGTCGGTGGCAGGTGCATAACGTGTTTATTGCGTCGAGCCCCTCAAGATATATCCCGCGCTTGGGGCGTGACAACAATCAACGGGGTTATCAGCTTGATTACAACAAGTTACACTTGGATTAATATCAGCAAGTATCATTAATGGCTTCCACCGGAACGATGACGCTGCAGCAGTTCTTCTCCACCTAAGATTGCAATAGCTGGATTGGGTCGCGGGTCAGCATCGACCGACGTAATGTTGGTGGTTCTTGACCGCCGGTGTCTGGTGAAACCTCTGGTGGCCTTGCCGGCTCTTGGTCCACTTGTGGGTGCCCCGGGATCGGGGTTGGAAGGTCCTTCGAGCCGTCCTGGCGGATTCCCTGGGTGTCCACCGGCCTTGTCTGGAGCGAACCTGGTCCCGATGTCGACGAACCGTTTCTCCGGGAGTCTCGATCACTAGCATCCGTTGAGCCCAGGTT
The DNA here is from genome assembly GCA_037355805.1 of Ixodes ricinus. Lineage (NCBI taxonomy): Eukaryota > Metazoa > Arthropoda > Arachnida > Ixodida > Ixodidae > Ixodes > Ixodes ricinus. The sequence goes on along the minus strand of JAZHYW010016012.1, from coordinate 16,395 downwards.
AGACGTGACAGTGCCGGGAATCTTTCGCCTTTACCTTACCTCCGGACCCATACTTCTGCTCCGAGGTTCCCAGATTCTCCTTCGTGCACATTGTCATGAAACACGGGGCGTGGTGGTACACACCCATTGAAGCGTGACCGAATTGGGTACCATAGCAGTAGTGCCCCCGGGGATTTGCCGCATGGAAGGGGCGTCCTGCGCTGTTGGTTAGAAATTGTGCCAACCTCTTTCCTAAGTCTCTATTTGGTATCCTTGCTAGGCCGTTATTAATCATTCTAATGGCACGTTCAGTTAGGCCGTTAGATAGGGGGTGGTAGGGTGCACAGTGAAGGGGGCATATATTATTTCTATTTAGAAAGTTCACAAAATGTGCTGACTAATAAACTGGGGTTCATTATCTGAAACAAGGGTTATTTGGAGTCCAAATCTGCTAAACAGTTCTCGAAGCTGGCTCACTGTGGCTTTGGCACTAGTGGTTCCCATAATACAAGCTTCAATTCACTTTGAATGTGAGTCAATTGCAATTAACAGCATTTCGTCGTCAATGGGCCCCGCAAAATTTATATGCTCTCTCGACCATTTTTTTTTTCGTGTTTGGCAAATTCACCGGTGAGCACTTGGGCAGCATTGGGGAGGCTTGTATTCACTCTTGACAGCTTCCGCTCAGTAGTTCCACCGAACAGTCAAGCACAGGCTACCAAAACGATGAGCGAGCCTTTCTCTTCATGGCCGCGACCCCCTGGTGGGAGTCGTGTAGAAGCATCAGCGTCTTCTGGCAAGTCTTGGTCGGGATTAGGAGGCGCCGCTCCCAGTAGAGTACCCCGCGACTCACAGACATTTTGATCTTCCTGGAAAAGTAAAGCTACATGGATGACCGACTTCATGGCAAATTATCTGGCCAGCCGTCTTGCACAAACTTCGTGGTTTGTAACAACGTGACGTTCGTTCTTGTCAGGTCTTCCAACCGCTGTGCAGAAATAAAGGTCTCGTCTACCTGGCTCATCGTTAGCACATAGTCTGCAATTTCTTATTCACCGAGTGGTCCCTGCTGTGGCATTGGCAGCCGACTCAATGCATCGGCGTTCGCGTTCTGTTTCCCCGGCTGAAATTCTATAGCGTACCGAAAATTGCTCAGCAGCAAAGCCCGCCGTGGAATTCTCCCAGATGCGAGCAGCGGAACTGGCCTGTCTTCTCGTAGTCCTCGTTGGGCAGGGCGGCTTTGTCTTGCGGTGGTAGGCAGCGGCTGCTGCTGGAGGGGCGAGCGGTGCTCCGAGGAGGAAGAGCGCCGACGGGTCGGCGCAGCCCTGTAGGGCTGTTGTCCATCCGGACAGGGCAACATGGTACAAGAGCCTGACTTTGTCGAAGACACCAAGCTTGGCGGAGGGTCTGGAGGGGGGGGGGACGCTGTCCCACACCTGGAGGAAGTGCTCGAGTAACTGCACCCCAACAACGTCTCTGGTTCCGAAGAACCGGGATTGTCAGCTGGCGGGGTCGACAAACAGGAGTGCGTTGCGGAAATACCTTCTCGTGGGGAGGTCTGACGTAGTGAAAAGTCTTTGGCCACGGGTTCCGGTGTGGACACGTTGGGTGGGGACGTACCGGGGGCGTCTCTCTGAACTCTGGTCCCACTCGGAGTTGCTGGGGTCGGAGTCGTCCTCATAGACGGGTGCTCGGTACCGGCCGGGGGGGGGGGGGGGGGTCATGGCTGGCGGTGAGATCCTGAAGGTGGAAGTCGTCCTCGTCGTCCGTTGGGTGGGGGAAGGGCTGTCCAGACAGCGGAAAATGGGCCCTCGGACGAAGGGGTCTGGCCTCCGGGAAGGCCGCGCGTAGCGCAGAAGTGTGGGCATCCACAAGGCCCGCGGTCGAGGGGGCAATTCCACCCGAAGGTGGGGCTGGATAGCTGGCAAACGGTTGGGTTGCACTAGAAAGCTGGAGCCCGCGTAGCTGCTGTAAGAGGGCTTCCATCGTGGGGAGCGCCGGATCGGGTATCAGAGTGGGTAGAATGGGATCGGAGGTTCCAGGATCGAGTTCCGTTTTGAATGCATCGGATTCTTCCACACGGTTTACTAGGGTCTCGAAACCGCACACAAAAAAGGTTACCTTGGTAGGAGGAGGCGTCCATGCCTCTCAACTTTCTGATCCGAGTGGTCCCTGCTGTGGCATTGGCAGCCGACTCAATGCATCGGCGTTCGTGTTCTGTTTCCCAGGCTGAAATTCTATAGTGTACCGAAAATTGCACAGCAGCAAAGCCCACCGTTGAATACTCCCAGACGTGAGCAGCGGAACTGGCCTGTCTTCTCGTAGCAGGTCCACCGTGACCAAGATGTATTGCGGCCCAGCAAATAGACTCGAAATTTGATGACACCAAATACTAAAGCCAAAGCCTCCTTTCCCAGTTGTGAATAATTTTTTCCCACTGGCGTGAGCGTTCGGGCTCGAAATGCGAACGGCTTATCGACATCTTCAATTTTGTGCGGCAGCACGGCTCCCACTCCGGTGAGTGACGCGTTAGAGTTTAATCTGAGAAACAGGTTAGGATCGAAAAATGTTAGAACCGGTGACGTCAGCAAGACCAATTTTGCCCGTTTTGCGGCCTTCTCTTGTCGCGGCCCCCAGCGCCACTTTTGATTCTTCCCGAGCAGCTCGTATAACGGTGCTAACAAGGTAGCCACGTTCGAAAAAATACCGGTAGTAATAGGTGAGTAGCCTTAAGAAAGAGTGCAGTTCGGTTGCATTCGTGGGGGTCGGTGCCTGTCTAATGGCTTCCAAGTCCTTCTCCATCGGACGTAAGTTCGTTTTTGTCAATCCTATGACCCAGATAAGTAATGTCTGGTTTCCTGAACTGACATTTCGACTTTTAAAGCATGATCCCCATGTCCGGAAACGCTGCAGCAATCGTCGGTTGCCTGTTGCACCACTACCAAAACATCGTCCAAGTACACCTGTACTCCGTCTAGACCCGCCAGCATGCCCTCCATCTTCCTTTGGAAAATTGCCGCTGCCGACAAAATCCTAAACGGCAGACGATTGAAGCAAAAACGCCCCCGGTGCGTGCTGATTACTCTTAATTTTTCCATTCATCTTTAGTGCCACCTGGTTGTAGGCGTCTCGTAGATCTAATGTGCTGAGCACTGAACCGCCGCACAACGAAGCGAATATATCCGCAATACTTGGTAGAGGATATTGTTTAATATTTCGTGCCATGTTCGCAGTCAGCTTGATATCCCCACACCAGCGCACCGAACCATTCTCCTTCTGCACCGGCACCATCGGTGCTGCCCCTCAGAATGACTTAAAGGTGAATGTACTCCTGTTTCTACTAACCAATCTATACCCTCGGGCACTTTTTCGCGAAGAGCGTAGGGAACTGGCCTTGCCTTCCTAAACTTGGGTATGCCGCTTTTTTCACGTGGAAGTGCACTGGCGCTTCCTTGGTGGTCCCCAGTCCAGGTTCGAGCAGATCTTGGTACTCGAGCAGTAGGTTTTCTACGCCATCCAATGTTCCTGAAACAACACTTGACACTGTAAGGTCGAGCGAGTTCAACTTTGCGATCACGTCTCGACCTTGCAGTTCACAACCACCCGTGACGCCTGTGCGACGACATCTTGGATGGCCGCTCTCATGTGTGGCTCCCCGAGAACCTGTAGTTTCCCCCAAAAGCACCGAAAATTGAGCTTACCTTCGGACAGCGCCAGCCAACTATCTTTCTGTTGGTTCTAACTTGTACACCTTCTGTAAAATAACACAAACGGGAGAGCCAGTGTCCACTTCCATGGTAAGAGGCACACTCTCCTAGCAGATCTGTCTCTCAACGGGAGGCTCGAGCCTTGACTTTTTACGGGAGCGCACCATGTATAGACAGAGTACAAGCGACCTTTCTTGCTTTCTGCTTCCGCGACGGCCGTAACCGCTCTGCTCCGTCGTCCGGCCGTCGGAAATTTCCTTTTCTCTCCGCACTTCATTGAAAAATGTTCTTGTCGGCCGCATCTGAAGCAGTTCAGCAAACTTGTGGCGACACGGATCCCGTGAATGTGATCTGTTTCCGCAACGCTCACATTCACTTTTTCGTGAGCGGTCATATCTTATTTCTTGATCAACTGATTGAGCCACCGTTCTGTATAGCTCGGCTTCGTTCTTTACCTTGTTCCCTTCCATATTTTTCATCTCGCTGGTGGCTACCTCGGCCGCGATTGCCAAATCTTCAACCTCTTGCCGTGTTAAATCTCGCCTTGATAATAACTGCCACTGCACCGTCGGATTACGCACTTCACAAACTATATGGACCCTTCGCAGTCGGTCTAGGCTGCCGCCGAAATTGCAGTTGTCACCTATCTTTTGCAGTTCCACAATGAAGTCTTGTACTGACTCTTCCTCTTGCTGCTGACGAGCGAAAAATTTGTAACTTTGCGCGATTTCATTTGGTAGGGGAGCGTAGTGTTCCTTGAGCGTGTCCCCAACTTCTTCGTGCGTTAGTTCGTCAATCTTCCGCGGTGCACACAATCCTCGCACGACATCAATTGTCCGGGAGCCTAACGCAGCCACCAACAATGCTCGTTTTCTCTTGTCCTCCGTAATCGAATTGCCCTCAAAGTAGGCTTCAACACGAATTCAATACGTTTCTCTCTTATCTGTTGTTTCATAGAAGTTGGAGACTTGAAACGCTGTCGTCGTCGTCGCAGTTGCCGTTGCTGCAGTGACCCGCTTGTACCCGTCATCGCTTGTGTTAACCTCGTCGCCACGGTTAAGACTTTGTCTGCTGTCTGTCGCGCTGCCAAGCGCGCAGTATGCGCTACGAGCAGCGAAACGACCACGCTAGTCGTTGGCAGGTGCATAACGTTTTTATTGCATCGAGCCCCTGAAGGCACAGCCCGCGCTTGGGGCCTATATAACTGCAATCAATGTGGTAATCTGCTTGATAACAACAAGTAACACATGGATTTGAATCAGTAAGCATCATTGACTATTTACGCCGGAATGATGACGTTGCAACAGTTCGAATATATACTCTAGAAATTTTTAAACCGTTGTGGGATATTTTGTTTTTATTTACGACATCCGTCGTCATGTTCGTCGCGCGTTTTGTGGTGATTTTTGGTTTATTAATAAACTAAACTTTTTAATCCACTGAGTTGTAATTATTTTGGCAGCGCTCTACAACATTGTCGCATTTTGTATCGCGTTCGACCGACGCAGCACAAATTTGTCGTTTTTATACAAAAATAAAGTGTCTGAGACGCGAGACGCTAGACTCCGAGAGCGCGTCTTAGGAACATGCTCTCCGAGGCTTGCGTCGGGCGTCTCAGACACTTTATTAAGGCGAAAGCGCTTATATGTCTCCGCTGAGTCGACCTTCAAAGTCCTTGAGCGAAAACACGTCGGCGACACAAAAGGTACCAAAACGTTTGTGACCACTCAGGCGAATTGGAGGCAATAAAATGAAGAAGGATGACAAAGCTAATTAAGAGGAATCAAAGTAAATTAAGGAATCAAAGTGGATTAAAAGTAATTAAAGAGAAGTAAGAGTAATCAATGGGAATTAAGAAGGACTCTAAAGGGAATTAAGAGGAATCAAAGTGATCTAAGAGGAATTAAAAGAAGTAAGAGGACTACGAGAAATTGTGTGCGTGAAATTTGGAAATAACATATGAAATAAATCAAGAGAATGTCAAAAAAGAGAATGTGAAAAAAGAAAACGCGAAACAAAGTAAATCATGTGTCTGTGTTTAATGCATCGGCGCTTGGGCTTTTGCCTTCAAGTCGTCTTAGGGATAACATAAGAGACTGTGTAAGCTTTTTAGAGCGCAGCTCTTAGGCGCCCGTTTCCGGCTTGAGCGGCGTCGCCGTCGGCGTCGGCGTCGCCGTCGGCGTAACTGTTCCAGGTCACGTGACCCCCCCAGGTCACCTGACCCCCAATTCACGGGAACCCCTGAGGTCACGTGACACCCAAGTCACGTAACCCCAGGTCACATGACCGTCACGTGACCCCTCCCCCCGGAGGTCACGTGACCCTCCAGGTCACGTGGCTCCCAGGTCGCGTGACCCCCGAGGTCACGTAATCCCCCAGGTCATGTGACCCCCTGGTCAGTTGACCCCCCCCGAGGTCACGTGACCCCCCCGCGCCTTCCTCCTCCTCAAGAGCTGCGCTCTAATTCGGCGTTACAGGGAGTTGTAAACGGCTTTAACTTTTTAGAGCGCAGCTCTTAGGCGCCCGTTTCCAGCTTGAGCGGCGTCGCCGTCGCCGTCGCCGTCGGCGTCGGCGTAACCGCCCGAGGTCACGTGACCCCCGAGGTCACGTGACCTCCCCAGGTCACGTGACCCCCGAGGTCACGTGACCCCAGGTCACGTGGTCCCCAGGTCACGTGGTCACCAGGTCACGTGATGATGATGACGATGACGATGCCGATGACGTCATCAGTGACGTGGCCCCCAGGTCACGTGACCCCTGGTCACGTGACCCCCGAGGTCACGTGATGATGATGATGACGACGATGCCGATGACGTCATCAGTGACGTCACTGATGATGTCATCGGCATCCGCATCGTCATCGTCATCATCCCTGATGACGTCATCAGTGACGTCACTGATGACGTCATCGGCATCCGCATCGTCATCGTCATCATCATTGATGACGTCATCAGTGACGTCACGTCACCCCCCCCCGTACCCTTCCCTCCTCCTCCTCAAGAGCTGCGCTCTAATTCGGCGTTACAGGGAGTTGTAAACGGCTTTCACTTTTTTGTATGGAGCGACAAATTTGGTACGTCGGTCGAATTCACGGTTTAAAGGTGTCCTAGCTGCGGGGACAGATTCGCTTAATTTGAAACCCCACCCAATCGTCTAATTCCTTCCACTCTTCATACAAGTTTTGGGAGAGAGCACTGACCATCTTGAAGCTCGATGACCAGCTCATGCTTGTGTCTAGGGTTGTGGAAGCAGGGAAAGCACAAGGCGTCCTGGACTAAGGAGTCCTCCCCATCGCTTTCTCATAATAAAGATGTTTATTCTCTTTCTCTTTCGCTTCATCTGCGTGGAGGATAAATACTCATCTTTAGTTTTTGTGAACACCGTACGATTGATTCTTGCAGCGAGGATGCCAGATAACAGGAAATTAAAACCAACACTGTCGCCGTCATACCTTCTAAATATCAGGACAATAAAAGATCAACTTTGCAGAAAAAATGCAAGCCGTTTACAACTCCCTGTAACGCCGAATTTGAGCGCAGCTCTTGAGGAGGAGGGGAAGGCACGGGGAGGGGGTCACGTGGCCTGGGGGTCACGTAATCTCGAGGGGGGGGGGGCGGAGAAAATTTTCCGCTAAATTTAGCGGGGAGAATTTTCCGCTGAATTTAGCGGGGAAAATTTTCTGCTAGATTTAGCGGAAAATTTTCCGCTAAATGTAGCGGGGAAAATTTTCCGCTAAATTTAGCAAGGAAAATTTTCCGCTAGATCTAGCTGGGAAAATTTCCCGCTAAATTTAGCGGGAAAATTTTCCGCTAGATTTAGCCGGAAAATATTCCGCTAGATTTAGCGGGAAAATTTTTCCGCTAAATTTAGCGGGGAAAATTTTCCGCTAAATTTAGCGGGGAAATTTACCCATCATGCACCGCGCAAGTACTCCGACGGCGACGCCGACGCCGCTCAAGCCGGAAATGGGCGCCTAAGAGCTGCGCTCTAAAAACGATGTATACTTAATGTAATATAGTATTATCACTGTTTACTGATGATTTGTTTAATGTGTGAGGCATCGTTTAAAAAATTAAAACATATTGTACTTAGCTCTATCGGTTGCTTAACTCTGTTTCAACTCCACTTGATGGTTTGTGCTAAAAATATACCGCTCAAGTAGATACACTTCAATGGGTATATGCGTATGTATGTATGCATGTATGTGTGCATTTATGTATCCATGCATGTTCAAACAATAATGACTTTACTAAAGGGGACATGCAGCGTCCAAGATACTTCTGAGACAAAATTTTCAAGACTGGCAGGCTTTTCGTAAGTCTTTTAGAACTTTTCAGATTTCAACAAAACTGACATTTCTTTCAGGCTTGAAACATTTTTTCTCGGAACTACCTTAAGTGCAGACTCCGTCTCCTCCATTAAGAACAGTATTGTTCAAGTGTATTAGTTTTGAAAGCTTTTTTTTTATCCCGGATAGGTCATTATATTCATTTCTGTATGCCCCTATTGGCCGATTCCCACGACGGACTGATCCACAGATGGACTGATCACGTGACAACATGTCCGCGGATCAACCGTCTCCCAAAGCCATCCACACGAAGGAGACGACAAGCAGATGACAGCGATGAACGACTGAACCTGTTCGCCACCCCACAGTGCCCCAGAATTCCAACATCTTACTGTGGCACCATTGTCCAAGAGTGAAATCGAAGTTTGCAGCAACGGTCGCGTTGCTGCTAAAAGAAAATAAAAATCGTTGTTCACCGATATTACGGACAGAGCGAAACAGAACACCGTGATAGACTTAGCGCGAAGCGCCACTAACTTTACTATACCCAAAGCATGATCAACACTACTTATGCATGACAGTAACACGAGCATGGTCCTGCTCGAGAAGGCTTCGGCGTAGAAGCAACGAAGTCCTGGCCTCGCAGGAGGGCACTCGGAGATGCCTTCACGCACCCGCGCTGCGCACCACACTTCAGTGCACCACAGCCACAAAAAAACCTTGGTAAATAAAAAAACTAAGTAAACATGCAAAAAAAAAAAAAAAGAACTCGCGTCGTGCTAGACTAATTTTGACAGAAGGATCTTGACGCGGACCCGAAGGAGTACCCAGACCTTCGTTTTGTCAGCGGTAAATGCTTCTGCGGCTTCTTTAATGCTTGGAACCAAGAATCAAGAAGCGACAAAATTAAGCAGAGTAACGTACAAAGCACAATAATGCGCAACCTTTGCTTTGCATGTAAAAAAAAAACAAAAAACGTTGTATTGTTGCTAGATTAAACGCCTTTCAAATGAATCGCCCGCCATTATCATTATCATGATAACCCATACCTTTCTATCCCCTGACCCCAAGCGGCGTCCTCTATCATCTCCGCCCTCCTACAAGGGGTCCGCGAAACATCAATGGTTGAGAACCACTGCTATTATGTATGCTATTTCTGTTTAAACAAAATTTCCAAATTAAATGTTCACCGATGTTTTTTTCCCGTTTGCTTAGAGGAAGGGAAGCAGGCGTCATTGTACGATCCTCAGTGCGTACCTCTACACATAACATATATCTGATGGTATGTTGGGGGCCCAAGCAAGGTAAGGCTCATCGACAAAACCGCTGTCACGCCCGTTGGGAAAAGAGGAAGACAAAGACCATGAGAGTTTCGGGAATGAGAAATGCGTTATATTATTTAAAGGCGCGGAATAATTAATATGAGAAAGAAAGATAAAAGTAAACCGTCAGAAAAGGAAGGGAATTACATGAAGAAAAAAGTACAATAAAGAAATCTCTATACGCGTCTCAACACTAATCAAAGTTCCGTCAAGTCATAGACACATCAGGTGAATCTCGCTCACGAGTCCTCCGTGGCGTGTCCTCGTGAAGGCGGTTGCCTTCGCCTCGATGGTTGGAGGTCGTAGCGCAGACTTGGCTGGGAGCTGTGCATGGCAGCCCCACGTGTCGGAGTCCGGCGAAGGTTCCGTCGACCAGACCGCTAGACTCAGCGCTCCGCTGACCGTAGCAGCTCTTGAGCGATCTGCAGGCCGACCGTTGCGGTCCGTGCTTAGCTTCCAAAATCCTGCTCGGTCGCGCGCGCCCCACCTCGTTCTCTTCCAAATCTTCTTTGTCTTCGATCGCGGCCGCGGCGCAATCATTGTCATGAGGATCGTGACATTTCCCCCAACTTTTAAAAACTTCATCTCATGAAGATTTCTGCACGTGACGCCGTCGTTGATACATGGTCGTTGTCGCCTTACACGCGCACGCACAATCACTTTCTTGCAGCACCCGCGCACGTGTTCGACCAGTATGCACAAAGTCAAACAAATAGTTTTCCACGAAGTACACATTTGAATAATTACCAAAGTACTTTGTCATTTACCCTGATCCTTTTTACTCATCTCAAACCTTGCCCATACCACTGAAGGGCTCACATTTAATCACTAAATTTCCCAACAACACGTTTACAAAAATACAAAACGAGATCAGACTTCCTTTTTTTGTAGAAACAAAAATCCTATCCTGACACCATACCAAATGTACGTTCACTGGTCACATTACTTAATCTGTTCCCACGTTCCGCGTCGTAAAAAAAAATGAAACTCTCCTTTAGATCTCAACGCGACTCATGAAGTCCGCTCCAACATTATCAGATCCTTTGATATATTCTACGTGGAAGTTCTGGTCTTGCAGCCTCAGACTCCATCGCATCACGCGACTGTTAGCATGCTTCGCCCTGTTCAGAAATTCCAGCGGTCGGTGATCAGTCTGAATTCGAAATTTCCGGCCATGTAGAAACAACCTAAATCTCTCGACAGCCCATACAATTGCCAAGCATTCCTTTTCTATGGTGGCATAATTCCTCTCCGGTTTGCTCAGCTTCCTGCTAGCATATGCCACAGGGTGTAGCAATCCTTCGCTTTCCTGTAGCAACACTGCACCCAAACACGCATCAGACGCATCTGTCCGTAAAACAAACTCCTTTTCAGGATCTGGTGCCAGTAAGATTGGTGACCTCGACAAGCACCTCTTCAACTCCTCAAATGCCTCCTCCTGGTCTTCACCCCACTCGACTTCATTTCGTGCTCCTTTCCTCGTGAGCTCCACCAGTGGAGCAGCAAGATCCGCGTAATTTGGTACAAACTCGCGGTAGTATCCCGATAATCCAAGAAATGACCTGACTTGGCGTTTCGTCACTGGCCGCGGTGCATCTTGAATCCTCTCAAGGATCTCCGCGTTGGGCGCGATCCGTCCTCCTCCTAGCTCGTGCCCGAGGAAGACCGTCTCGGTGAACCCCACCTCACACTTCTTTGGTCGCGCTGTGATGTTAGCGGCTTGCAGACGATCGAAAACTATTCTCAGAGTTTCCATGTGCTGTGCCCATGAGTCTGACGCTATCAAGATGTCGTCAATATAGTGATGAGCGTCAGCGATTCCAGCAAGTAGCTTCCTCATCAGTCTTGTAAAGATAGCCGAGGCAGTCTTAAGCCCGAACGGCATAAACCTGAATTGGTAGTGTCCACTTCCTGAAGAGAATGCAGTTTTCTCTTTGGCCGACTCCTCCAACGGGATTTGCCAGTATCCTTTTGATAAGTCAAATTTCGAAAAGAACCTTTTCGTCCCACGTTAGCAAAGGTGACATCAATCCTTGGGATAGGCTCCGCGTCTACCTTCAACACGTCATTCAATCTTCGATAATCCACGCAAAATCTGTTGGACCCGTCTTTCTTTTTAACGATCACGACTGGTGCATTGTAGGGTGACGTACACCGCTCGATGACTCCCAGCTGTAGCATCTCCGAGATCTCCTCTTCCACTACGTCTTGGACAGCAAAGGGCAACGGATATTGTCTCACCCGGACTGGTTCCTCAGTGGTCAGTTTCAGGTCACACGTCACCAAGTTGGTCTGGCCGGGTCGATCTGAAAACACCGACTGGTATTGTCCAATCAGTCTCCATACCTCGTCTTTTTCCTTGTCATGTAGGTCCTCGTTGACGACGACATCCTGCCAAGACTGTTCTGCGGTGTTTCTTTCGGAAGGAGTCCTCCCGCTGAAGTCTTGCGTTGCTGCGCCGCAACTTTGCCGATTTATCCCGTACTCTTGCCTTTCTTCATATTTTTTTAACATATTCACGTGGAATACTTTCTTTCTTCCGCCCACATCAAGCTCGTAGTCGACTTCATTTCTCCTACTTGAGACTTCAAAGGGTCCCTTCCATTGCATGATCAGTTTATTGTGATCACTTGGAAGCAGAATGAGAACCAAGTCCCCTGGTCTCAGTTGGCGGTTGACGGCCTTCTTGTCGTAGTATTTTTTGTACTTGCCCTTGGCTTCTTCCAAACAATGGTGAGCCAACTCGCATGTCCCCTCCAGTTTATTTCTTAATTCTAGGACATGGGTGTAGGTCGTCTTGAGGTCAGCTTTGAGAGACTCGTTGGACCATATCTCCTTGAGGATGGCCAAAGGTCCACGCACCTTCCTCCCATAGAGCAACTCAAAGGGTGAGAACTTAAGGCTTGCTTGCGGGACTTCTCTGTAGGCAAACAGCAATGCCGGAAGGTACCTATCCCAGTCTTTGGGCCTCTCCTGACACATTCGTTTCATCATCTGTTTGATGGTTCCGTTAAATCTCTCAACCAGTCCATTCGCCATCGGGTGGTAAGGGGTGGTCAGTAGACGCTTCACCGAAAGAAGTTTGCTCACCTCCTTCATGAGATCTGAGGTGAAGCAGGAGCCTCGATCGCTAAGGACCTCTGATGGAATGCCGTACCTGGCAAACATCTCTAAAAGCGCTTCTGCCACTTGCTCTGTCCCAATGTTCCTCAAGGGGACAGCGTCCGGGTACCTTGTGGCCATGTCCACCATCGTCAAAATATATCGGTTGCCCGAACTTGCTGTTGGTTTAATTGGCCCGATGATGTCGACTGCCACTCGCTTGAATGGTGTGTCGATTGTAGGCATGGTCCCCAGAGGTGCTTTGCCCACTCTTCCTTTTGGCACTGTTCGTTGGCAGACGTCGCATGAGCGAACATACCGCTTGATGTCGCTCTGAATTCCGGGCCAGAAGAACTCTTCTGTCGCCAATGCAAGCGTATTCTTCACACCTTGATGTCCAGACATGATGCCATCGTGCGCCATTGACAACACAGCTGGTCTGTATCTCGTTGGGAGCACTAATTGCTCAATGCTTCTCCCAGTGGCGAACACGCAGCTTCGGAAAAGCAAGTTGTTTCGAATCACCATGTCATATCTTGTGCGGCATCTGTGTTTCCTTATCACCTTTCCCACGTTGTCGAAGCATCTCTTCAGGGATGGGTCATTCCTCTGCTCCCTCGAGAGCTCCTCTGCTGTCGTTTCGAGGATTGGAACCTGCGGTACGTTCAAGGGTGCCTGTCCTCTATCGCTACCGTTCTTCGTCTGTCCAAGCCCGGCGACGCCGGCATGTATCCTTGTAGAGTGACTACTCGGGACGTGTCCTGATGACACGGTTCGGTTCTTCTCAATTTTCTGCTCTTCCGTGTCCTCGCAACCCAGATGCTCGGTCCGCGGTGGCATTTTGTTGCTCCTCTGTTGGTCGCAATTCCAGGCCGGGTCCGGCTCATGCGCTTCTCTTGCCTGGGGGATGTTGCCAAGAACCAAATCGTACAGTGGATTGTCGATACACTTTGCGATAACTTTTCCAGTGAAAAAAGGTGTATCAACAAAGATCTCAGCCTCTGGGAGGTATTTCACGGTTCGATCAAGCAAAAATACAGGGCTCGATTTGCCAGTGTAGCACTCGACAGGGACTAGGCTCTTTTTCACAACTACGGTATTACAGCCAGTGTCCCGCAGCACTGTTACCTTCTGTTCCCCAACACGACCTTCCACTACAGGCATGTTCTCCACCAAGAACTTGGGTGCTCGTCCAACGGCCGCATTTACAACTGGGATCCTGCCTCCATTCTTGAGGGTAATGTAGGAATCGTCCGGTTCCCCTTGCCTTTCATCCGATGCTGTCCATAGGCAAGAAACTTGGGGCTTATCCCCAGACCTCAGGTTGCATCTTTCAGCTTTATGCCCCGGCTTCCCACAGTGCCAACACGTAGGTGGTCTAGAGCATTTGCTTCGACTCTGGCAGTTCTCTGCCTTGTGCCCTATCTTGTTACACAAGAAACATCGGAGAGTTCTCCTTACATCCTCCTTGAGCGCGTTACCGGATGTCCTCATGCTGGTATTAAACTCACGTTCGTCTCCTTTCGCTTTTACATTGCTCGGTTGAACTTGCGCCTCTAGAAACACGTCAGCCTTTCCTGCCAGATCGTCTAGCGTCTTGCAGTCCCTTTCTTTCAAGAAAACGGTTAGCTTGCTGGAACATGTTGTAATAAACTGTTCGATGAGCATCGTCTCTCGTAGCGCCACGAAGCTCTTCTCCACTTCTGCAACTTCCAACCATCTATCAAAATATCCGGCCAACCTCGCCGCAAACTGTCGTCTAGTTTCTCCGTCTCCCGGTTTCGCATCACGAAATTTCTCACGATAACCTTCTTTGGTATATCGGAACCTCTGTAGCAGCGCGAGCTTCACCTTGGTGTAATCCATCGCGTCCGCAGGAGTCATGCGACCAACGACGCTCAATGCCTCTCCCGTTAGACATAAACTCAGGGTGGTTGCCCACTTCTCTTGTGGCCATTCTAGACCTGTCGCCGTACGCTCAAATCTTTGCAAATAAGCGTCGAGGTCGTCGCGCTTCTCGTTGTATTGCGGAATAAGCTTATGAGGGCTTGCCCGATGACTTGGCCCAGCTGAATTACTTCGGTCCCCCTCGTCTCGTGCCACGCGAGTTTCTCTTTCCTGAGCCGCGATTCGTAACTCTAAAATCTCGCGTTCTTTGTCTAGTCTGATGGCTTCGGCCTGACACGCGCGTTCTCTCGCTTGTTGTTCTTCTTTTGCCGCCTCGCGCGCCTGTGCTCGCTCTTCTCTCAAATAATTCTTTTCTCGCTCGACCCAGTTCCTGAGCTCTTACATCCAGCCTTCAAGGAAACTGTGGGTTCTCCAGTCGTGCTGGTGAAGAAGAAGGGACGGAACTCTTAGGTTCTGCGTGGACTACAGGTGGCTGAACGCAGTTACCAAGAAAAGATGTCTATCCGCTTCCCCGCATAGAAGACACCCTCGACCGTTTACGCCACACCCGATACTTTTCGTCGATGGACTTGAAGAGTGGTTACTGGCAGATTGAGGTCGATGAACGGGACCGCGAGGAGACGGCCTTGTTCACGCTCCGGATGGACTCTACGAGTTTAAAGTGATGCCCTTCGGACTCTCGTACGGCAGCCGGCGAGTTCTCCAGCGGGCTCATGGATACCGGTATCTAATCGGGACTCGAAGTGGCAGAGACTGCCTCGTTTGGCCTGGATGACGTCGTAGTTTTCTGCAATGACTACGACGAGCAATCTGAAATCGGCTTAGGGCCGTGCTCCAGCTCACCAAGGCCGCAGGGCTCACACTCATTCGCCACCGAAGTGCCGCTTCGCCTACGGCGAACTTAAGTTCCCTGGCCACGTCGTCGGCAGCGAAGGCGCTACGCCCTGACCCCGGCGAAGACATCCGCCGTAGCCGAATTTCCTCGACCATCGGACAAGAAAGGCCACCCGCAGATTCCTGGGACTGTGCGCGTACTACAGGCGCTTCGTCCGGGATTTCGCGAACATTTCGGCGCCCCTCACACATCTTGCGAAAGACGCGGTGAAGTTTCACTGGGCGGAAGAACAAGAACGGGCGTTCGACGAACTGAAACGAAAGACTTCAGACACCTCCGATCCTCGGGCATTTCGACCAGCACGCCGAAACCAGGAAATTCCCACGGACGCAAGGAACTCCGGACTTGGCGCGGTATTGGTACAGCTGCACGAAGGCACGGAGCGAGTCATTGCTCACGCGTCGCTCGCTCGCTGTCGAAGCGTGTAGACAAATTGCTCCCTGACGGAAAAAGAATGCGTCGCGGTTGCACGTGGGCGATCACGAAGTTTCGTCCGTACATATACGGGAAACCCTTCCGGGTGGCCACAGACCACCGCTGCTCTGTTGGCTTGCAAACCTCAAAGACCCTTCAGGACGCCTGGCTTCGATGGAGCCTTCGACTGCAGGAATTCGACAAGACCGTGAGTACACAAGTCGGGACGGAAACATAGTGACGCCGACTGCCTGTCCAGAGCCCCCCGTCGAAACGCCAGGCTGCACCGACGTGGATGACGACGAGGTGTTTCCTAGGCGCGCCGTGGACACCGGCGACGTGGCAAGACTTCAACGAGACGATCCGGAGCTCCGCGCCCAGAATGGGCATCTAGAAGGACGAGGAAGTACCGTTCCTCGTGTCGTTTCACAAGCCCTGCCGAGCCTTCGCCATTCGAAGGGGTGTACTTTATAAGAAAAAATTTCGGAACCAGTAATTCGCCGTGGCTCCTGGTAGTCCCTACCAGCCTACGGAGAAAGGGGTTCCCGCAAGCCTGCCACGACGACCCGACTTCAGGACACCTCGGTTACAGCCGGACACTACCCCGAACACGTGAAAAATACTGCTGGCCCAAGCTCCCGAAGACCGTCCATCTCTACACGTCGATCGTGCCATGGGTGCCAGCGACGCAAGAGACCTGCCGTCAATTAGCCCGGCAGGTCGCCTTCAGCCGATTACCCCTCCAACCAAACCGTTCCAGCGAATTGGAATGGATTTGCT